>JBBPBX010003300.1:46219-56930 GCA_038048925.1 Garcialebias charrua | reverse complement strand
GGGGGGGTTGCATCAAAGAGGCAGCAAATGAATTCTGGTAGGTTAGTGGTAACTTGACTGAAGTCCGAGTTGCATTCTTTAATGAACAAATCTCCACTGAGTTTCCACTCGTAACTTTCTGTTAGAACAAAACTCTTTTAGGCTCAAACGTCTTATATTCGACACGCTTATGAATGACTACTTTCTGCTAAACTAACAAGATATCTCATGAGAGAATATTATCAGTCTTTGCTGATTCTGCAGAAAGGAACTCCAAGTATTGCTACACCACTTTGTCACAGCTTTCAGTGCCAGTTGTTTGCCTTTGTCGTTTGTCCAGATTGCCTTTATGACTGTGGAATTCAGCATCTGTATGTGTGTCAACTCAAGTTTGGGATCTTGTGGGGGCGGTTACAGACTCTTGCCATCAATAAGACCCCCTTGGTGCAGGGTGTTAAACTTGCCAAAGGTACAGTAAAGTTCTTATCTGTCAGCACAGACTGAAGACAATTCCCTTAGTGGGGTACATTGTTTCCATTACAGGATGTCTAAAAGCATGGCCCAACAAAACATCAGCCTTTTCTCACAGTTACCAATGTTCAATCAACTTGTCAATGAACTCTCCTGGCTCACAGCTAAAACGTGACCAAACATTCAATGTTTACCATGAATTTGAGAACAATTTCACTCAGTTTGAA
The DNA here is from genome assembly GCA_038048925.1 of Garcialebias charrua. NCBI lineage: Eukaryota > Metazoa > Chordata > Actinopteri > Cyprinodontiformes > Rivulidae > Garcialebias > Garcialebias charrua. Next base: position 56,253 of record JBBPBX010003300.1, on the reverse strand, counting down.
GCTTCATGTTGAATAAGTTGACCTGTTAAATCCTGTCATCTAACAGCAAAAGGAAACAACTTGAAAAACGACGGTTATGTTTTGGTGGATCTACTACTGAACCGAACCTTGTTATTTGGGACATTTAAGACGAAATGGTAGAACGTTCTGGGCAAGTTTGACACAGCTGATTATGGGGCGATTAAGGACCACAATGGGTGGAGTGGCTAGAACACAATGACCTGTTACTATACCACTCACTTTGTACTGATGACAATCCCAATCACAGAGTGGGGAAACAAGTCAGTGGTAAATCACCTACACTTAAAAACCAGCAAGAGGATAGCTGAGTGGAGTTACATTTATCAGTGGCAAAGTGGCCATTGTTTACCATCTTACAATCCTAGTCTTTATGAAATTAAGTTTGAGGGTAAAGATTTCTTGCCTTAGGTGTAGACCTTAATGAGGATGATAATGGACAGAATTGGGATGGTTACTGAATGCATATTTACAATCTGGATGGTTGAAGTGTGTTGCATTTGTACCTTTTGTCCACAGTTTTTAGGTGTGAAAATTTGGATTGTTTTAAACCCTTGGCAAAGTAGAAAGTAGTAAAATCTTTGTGGTGAAATAGTTTAGATCCACAGCTTTTGAGAAACAATAACATAGCAGCCTGTTTTGCGAATGATCGCCATCATTTTGTGGGGGCTGTATCTGAGTGGTTAGAGCAGTCGTCTTCCAATGCAAGAGGTGGGGGTTCAAATACACCAGATGCTGAAGTGTCCTTGGGCAAGACACTGAACTCATTGCCTCCGATGTGTGCCCCATCGGTGTACTGTAATGATGCAGACATTACATGGGGGGACGGACGACAAGCAGGGCACCCTGCCTGGTCTACAGGACCAAGCGCCTCGCCTGCCGATGCCACCCCGTCCCATCAACAAGTGCCAACATTGACCTAGCGCTAAGCTAGCAACACACAATATAGTCAAAGTCAAAAGTCAAAGTCAACTTTATTGTCAGAACTGCAATATGTACAGGACATACACAGGATTGAAATTGTTTCTCTCAGTCCCTCGGTGCAACAGTAACCATTTAAACACTAAAACACTGAAACATTTAATAAACATAAGCATAAAATAGTAAAAGTGTAACACTGTCCTGAGTTTTTGCATAGTAGTATAAAAGTATGAAAATTTACACCAACACTAAAACACTAAACATTTAATGAACATAAGCATAAAATGAAATAATAAAAGTGTAATACTGTCCTGAGTTTTTGCATAGTAGTATAAAAAGTATAAAAAGTATATCTATAAAATAAACTGAAGGTTCTAGCATTGACATTTGCAAAGAGTGGCAAAGCAGCATATGAGTTAATGTACACAGTATATGTATGAGGTAGTTGATGTTGGTATAGAGGCAAAGTGGCATATGCAGTAAGGCACATAAGGCACATTGGGCATCCTTAAATAAGGCTAGTCAGAGAATACTGTATATGTATCAGCAGTAGTGTAGATATAAAAGTACAGTAGTGTAAATGTAAACAGCAGTAATAAATGTAAACATAATACAAACAGTGCAAATATGCGATATAAACGTGCTAGCTAAAAAGCTGCGAGTCTGGACTATCGACAGAGGTAGCACTCCATTTTTGAAAGATATCTGTACAAACAGCGGTATCAATCAATCAATCAATCACCTTTATTTAACCAGGTAGAGCCCGTTGAGATCGAGATCTCTTTTACAAGGGTGACCTGGTCAAGTGGTCAGCAGCACACGTCACATTGGCAATAGGCATTTGCACTTATCAAAAGAAAATAAAGAAAACTACAATCACAGTAAACAGATGTTGACAGTTCAAAACCAACAGGATATGACAGATTTCTATATACATTATATACAAAACAAGCAGACAGACCTCGGTTGTGTAAATAAAGTTAAAAAATCAACAATGACATGTATATTGGATAAGTAATGGTTAGAAACATCTGCAATGGTCAAGTTTCTTGATGACATTTTCTACTACGGTTGACATAAAGGATCCAGGAGAGATGAATGTTGATAGTTTCAGATCTTTCTGTAAGTTGTTCCAGGCTGNATATATATTATATATATATATATATATATATATATATATATATATATATATATATATATATATATGAAGTAAACATGAGGGTAACCACCATATTGTGTCTTTAAACACGTACGGTGCCACCCAGATGTAAAGGATATATAGGAGGTCAATATTAATACTGACCTCTTTACCTTAATTAATTTACTTATTCAGATTGAATAGTAATTTCACGGATTCTTTTCTTTTTCCGTTTACCCAATATTTCTGTGATCTTTATGATGGATAAGTAAAACAGAAGCCATAGAGTGACAATGGAAACGTTAACTTAGTTTGGTATGCCAAAGACACTACCATTTATTTAAAATAAATCAACTAAATTAACACCATTACACTTGATTGACATGATTTCACTTTCTTGCAATTTAATACGTCAGCACATTTAAATTGTAACAACAGACATAAATACAGGATGTCATTATACTTAGTCTGTGGCTCAGTCTTAGCTTAAATATAGTTACCAGCTTAGAAATGGAGATAGGAGAGATTTAAGAGGAATATAGGGAGAGGTTAAGAGAGGAAGTTATCTATCTTGAGTTTAACCAGATGACACTTTCCATCCGACTTCTGCTAAATCCAGGTACGTTTGTAAACGCTGACTCATTACCTTGAAGACGATTAGTCTGATAAAGAGATGGTACCAGCCTTTCAGGCGTACAGAATCGTTTCAGGTCCAGTACGTCCAAACCGGTTCTCGTTTACGTTTCAACGTCTCCTGGGATCCGCGTCGATCATCAGAAAATGGTGTCAGCTCCTGGTTGACTACAAGATAACTTATTCCAGAAAGGAATTTAATTCAAAGTTCTGAGCTTGTACGCTCGGTTCGAAGTGGACTCATAACAACATGTTATTTATTAGTCCTTAACTGAATGGCGTGTCCTTAGCGTGTGACTGACGTTCATCCAGCTCTTTGGCACGACCTCAATGTCTTGAAGTTCCCAGAAAAACTCAACGTTTCAGCAAAAAGCTTAGAACCTTAGTAGAAGATCTGAGATGAGAGAGACTTGTCTCTTCCCCATTGGTCCAAAAAGGAACCAATCGAGCAGTTCACTTGTTGTTATCACGATTCAAGGTGGAATTCAGAGCAGAGAGAAATTGTTTAGGAAAAATGTCTCAGTTATGAGACTTTCAGACGCTAGTGAGAGTTTTAGCTGAAACTCAACAAAAACAACTTCTGAGAAAGGCAGTTTGACATATTATCTAACTTTGACACCTTTTCATTTGTAGAAATGACACAGCATATACATATGTGATCATAAGACATATTGTAAATTACAACATTGTTCATGAATAAACACAAGTGATGTTCTGATTACATATATTTTGTGTTAGAACAAAATCAAAGATAGACATAGTCTCTTTTGAGTGAATCTGTCCTTTGATTCAAGCTAATAAAATAAATTGTGTTAAGTGTCAGATTACTGAAAGGTCAGTAAAGGTAATCTCTGGAACAGTTCAAAAATACACAGGTGTATCAGAGCGTACACGGTGATGCCCACTACATTTATATAAAAACACCACCTCCCTTTCTCTGTTCAAGACTGCCCTTAACACACATCTCTTTAGACTAGCTTATTGTTAATTTTACTAAATGTATTTCATATTATTTTATATTTTATATTCTTTATGTATTTTATATTTCAATTTGTTACTGCTAATGTTTGAACTGTTTGTTCGTTAAGTGTCCTTGGGTGTCTTGAAAGGCGCTTTTAATATATGTACAGTACATATATATATATATATATATATATATATTAGGGATGTGCCGATCGATCGGAAACCGATCAATCGGCACCGATAATCATTAAAGCGGATGTGATCGGCTTTTGCCTTCAATTACCGATCACAGAGCTGAGCAGCAAGCCTGTGCAGCATTCAGTTTGTCCCCCACCCCGCAGTTTCACCCCGCTCCTCCCCGCTCCTCCCTCCCTCCCTCTCGCTCAGTGGGTATAAATTGTGCATGCGCGTAGAGGAAGCAGCTCGAAACAAACATGTCTGCCGTCTGGAAGTTTTTCACCGTGTGTGAGAATGATTCGAAGTTTGCAAACTGCAAAACGTGCGACAAAAAAGTACCTCGTGGAGGAAGTTTGACGAAGTCTTTCAACACTACAAACCTAATTCGTCATTTAAAGAGAGAGAGTCAGAGAGTCAGAGAGTCTTTATTGTCATTTGCACCGTATGTGGTACATGAGATGAAAACGAGATTATGTACACGAGGTCCCAGTTACATCCAACAACAAATGAAAGAGAAAAACAGTAATAACATCGAGAACTAACTAAGAAAAACATCAACTAGTAATACACTAAGCCTAATATAGTGGGAATAAACAGCAGCACGAACATCAGTTTGTATGAGCAGATGGTCACAGAGAGACCAAGACCAAGCACTTGGAAGAGTTTGGTGAGTTTTCGCGTCTCGCAGCAGAGAAGACACGAGGAGCAGCCGCAGCATTCGGACGCCAGCTAACGCAGCCCACACTTGCTAACACTCGCCCGTACGAGCGTGACGGGCTGAAAGCTAAACAAATAACCCGAAAAATCATTGAATTCATCGGGCTAGATGACCAGCCGTTCTCAGTGGTGGAAGACACCGGGTTCCGCCGACTGCTCTCTCACGTGGAGCCCCGCTACGTGCTACCGGGACGGAAATATTTTACAGACGTGGCCCTGCCTGAGCTCCACCAGACTGTTTACTCTCACGTCGAAAGCCTGCTTAAAGTAGCTGTCTCGTCCTCTGTGAGTTTCACAAGTGATATATGGAGCTCGGATGTAAGTCCTGTGTCGATGCTAAGTTTAACTGCTCACTGGATTGATCCAGATTTTAAACCACAGAAAGCTGTTCTTCATGCCCAGGAGTTTTCTGGCTCCCACACTGCTGTAGCGTTAGCAACCACATTTGAGAAAATGTTTCAGACATGGAATATTCCAAAGGACAAGATACACGTGATCTTAAGAGACAATGCCAGAAACATGGTGAAAGCTATGACAGACTCTGGATTACCAAGTTTAGGGTGTATGGCACACACCCTGCAGCTGGCCATTCATGACGCAGTGCTGTCGCAGCGCAGTATAAATGACATTATTGCTAAAGGGAGACGCATTGTGGGGCACTTCAGACACTCTCCCTTAGCATATGCAAGACTTCAAAGTGTACAAAAACAACTGGGCCAGCCCACCAAAAGACTGCAGCAAGATGTCAGCACAAGGTGGAATAGCACCTATTATATGCTCCAAAGTCTCCTTGAGCAAAAAAGAGCATTACGTGTTTATGAGTCTGACTATGAGCTACCTGCAACTTTTACATCTTCACACTGGGAGTTGATTGAAAATATAATAACACTCCTGGAACCTTTTGAAGAGCTCACAAAAGAAATATGCTCATCCAAAGCCTCTGCTTCTGATGTGATACCCTCTGTGATTGTTTTAAAGCGTATCCTGGCCAAAGAAGCTGTTACAGATCAAGGTAAGACTTTGAGATTTATTTTAGTAATGAAAAGTGCATTATAAATTGAATTCATTTATTTTTTTTATTATTAAGGTGTGAAGACAACGAAGGCCACACTGCTGGAATCTGTCACCAAAAGATTTGCTGACATTGAAGATGAGCCCCTCTACAGTTTGGCAACACTCATAGACCCAAGGTTAGAACATAAATAAATTCAAAAATAATGTTTTGAAAAAATAGTACATATACATTTTTTAATAAAAATGTATGTGTATTTATTAAAACATTATTTTATTAATGTTTTTATTCTGAAGTGGCCAGAAACAAAGAGTTCTGTTTAAAGTTATTATTCTCCTCTTCCCCATTCAAGGTACAAAGACAGACTTTTTTCTGAAGGACTCAAGACCAAAACACAAAGACTGCTTGTTGGTCTGTTGACAGAAGCCGCTGAAAGGAACGCAAACGAAACACCTGAAGCTGCCAAAACAGGGGAGCCAGTAGCGAAAGTTCCACGAGCAGGATCGTTGTCTTCAATGTTTGGAGAAATCATGGCAGAAGAAACCATGCAGCAGGATCACGCAGACGGTGCATCACCATCAGAGATGATTATCTACCTCGCAGAGCCACCCATCTCTAGAAGTGCATCACCATTGGAATACTGGAACATTAATAAGATACGGTTTCCTGAACTTGCTAGAGTAGCAAGAGCTTACCTGTCTGCACCCTGCACAAGCGTGGAGAGTGAGCGCTTATTCAGTGCTGCATCCAACATTGTTGATGAACAGAGGAATAGACTCAAGACTGAAAAAGCTGAGATGCTCCTGTTTATTAAGAAGAATCTTCCCACAATGCTCACCACCACTTCTGATTCTTAATACCGTGTGTTTCACCATTGTTAAGGTCTTTAAAGAGCGACTCCACACCCTGTGGATCGGTAACTCCTCCCCCGAAGCAGTTTGAAATTTTCCCTCAAAATAGGCGTGTCGAGAGTCGAGCAGGGGAGGAGGTTGAGGTTGTCCTGTGTTCACGCCCCCTCTAGTGGTAAACTCCCACCCCTCCCCAAGTTTAGATTTCAAAATGGCGGATAGTCGCGTCTTCAGTAATACCTAAACTTTTACCAAAATAAATCACATACACACACAGCTTATGCGTATGCTTCTGAACACAGAACACATTAAAAACCTGTTTAGCTGCATGGCATGCGGTGTACAGCTGTGTTTTTGTCATTTTAATTTGCCACATCTTATTACTTAGCACATTACAAAAGTAACGTTTCATAATAAATTTTATTATAAAATATTGATTTTTCCTACCCTCTATAGGGTAGGGTTTGACGCTTTGGCTTATTTTTGTTATGCAACCCAGAACTAAACACACATTGTTTTTTGAATTGACTATTAATTAGCACCAAACAGTGGTAAAATCTTTTATTTGGTTTCCAAATACTGTATCCGTGTTTAGAAACATTCTATAAGCTTGTACAATATATATTTGTTAGGACATGTATATACAGTATTTGTTTAAGCTATGTGTCAGCTAATCAAAACTGGGCACAGCACAGCTGAAGATTAATGAGAAAATATTTCTTAATGCAAACCAAACCAATTGCAATAAATTTAACAATACATGTACTGTGTATCCTTTAAAATGTTCTTTTCAGATAACTGTGATGACTCAAAGCACCCAGCAGCCACACAGAGTAATTGCAGCCAGGATTACTTTAACCAAGAAGATGATGCAGAGTCTCGGCCAGAGCTTCATCTCCTGAGACCTGCATCCACGACAATGTTGGTACAGCTGAGACCCTGGTGTTCGTTTCTGGCTGGAAGGTGGAGCATCCTGAAGGTGGTTGGGACTCCTCGTTCTGCTGTCCACTGCGTCCAAACAGAGGAGCTGGGGTGGTGTCCCATGTGTTTTCAGAACCTTTTGTTGTTTTGAAGTAACTTACTGTTAATAAAATGAATCATAGACAACTAGTTTTTGTAATCAATTTGTTTATTTATTTTTTCCCTCATGCATGAGGACAAATCTGGGACACGATGCAGCGGTCGACTTCCCTCACTCCATCCCGACCCTGGATATTTGCAGTCCTGAAAAGAGAAAAGATCAAAAGTTTAATCTGAGTAACGATGCAGCGGTCGACTTCCCTCACTCCATCCCGACCCTGGATATTTGCAGTCCTGAAAAGAGAAAAGATCAAAAGTTTAATCTGAGTAAATGTAACATTTTAATGGAGAAAGATGTTGATTCAAAATTTCACAGTGTCAACAAATCCCCAAAATGTTGGGACAGGTAGCAATGAACAAATAAACAAGAATTAATGTTGCATAAACTTTTTTTATATAAATGTCCGCCATAATAAAAGTAATAAATAAAATAATAAAAACATAATTAAATAATAATATTAATACCTGCAGACAGAGGGTAGGGTACAAAAGTAATAAATAAAACATGAATACATGTACCTGGTGAATCAGTTCTCATGTCACCTCCAAAGTGACATGTCAACATGTCTCCTTGATGCTTGATGTCTGTGAAGCACGGCTCAGATTCCCTGGATGTGGAACGCCTCATGGAAATAAAAAAAGAACAACACATTTTAATCACCTTACAAACAAGCATACTGTACTTGTTTTCACTTTGTTGATCTGTTAAACAGATGACCCAGTGCAAAATAAATACTGCTGCCCATGATACTCATTCACAAGTACACATTATTTTATAAATACCTTTGATGCACAACATTATTATTTGCAGCAAAAGTACACCGTGTCTAAAACATCGTACTGTAACTAGTACAACAGCTAAAATTAGCGCCAGCTAGTCTCCATTGTTTTTTTATGTCACGGTCTTCTTTATCAGAGTTCATAAGAGTTCACACACTCTGCGGTGTTCATAAGAAACACTAGATTTTGAGCATTTAAACACAACCACAAACTAACGTTGATCAGCAACAGATAAAAACGCCACGACCTTGTGGGGCCACACCGAAGCAAAGCTGCAGGTCCCAAACACAGCACATGAAGAAACACGTCATGTACTCAAAAGATAAATTATGGAATGAAAGGTGTAAAATGGTACTCACCTCCAAACGGATTGTAACCTGATGGTGTAAGGGTGGGTGAACATCAGTTTGAAGAGCTTTCTTGGAACATCGTGGCTCTTCTATGCTAATGCTATGTTGCTAATCCAACCCCTGAACTCTGGAGAGGGGAGTGACCTGGGAGTGACCTTCTCGGGGGAGTGGCTCCACTTTTATACTGAGGCAGCAGAGGCTGTGACGTCATCGTGCGAAAATTAATGACTGTGCGAAACGTAAACTAATAAGAAAATCAGGGTGCAATACCACAGCTCAACCCATAGGACTACAGATACTCGTTTTTAGACCAAATATTGCCGATTTTAACTAATACGAACAATTTCATGAAAATTAACACAGAAATAGTGCTCCGAAACATTTTAAACACATTCTGGGGAGTTTATCAGCTAAAAAAAGTTAAATTTGGGTTTTGTCGCTCTTTAAGAGACCATATGTTCATTAAAGCTGCACTATGTAACTTTCTAGTGCAGTGTGTAACTTTTCTAAAAAAATAATTTAAACATATTTCTTCACTCTGTCACAATCTATTGACAGACTGATGTTGGATAAAGTAATCTCTGAAAAAAACTATAGTCCCCTTGCTTTTTATCAGCATAAAAACACTAAAAACACAGTAAAGGACGGGTCAATCTGTGTTTGTAGTGTTTTTATAAATGCTGATAGAGAAGCAAGGGAAATAGTTTTTTTCATAAATTACTTTGTCTAACATCAGTCTGTCAGTAGATAGTGACAGAGTGAAGAAATATTTAAATTATTTTTTTAGAAAAATTACAGACTGCACTACAAAGTTATATAGTGCAGCTTTAAGTTGCAAATGGGGTATTTTAGTTTTTTATATGAAGTAATAGATGTGTTTTAAAATAAAAAAAACTTTTTTTTATTCAAAGTTTATTTTTTATTCAAAGTTAGTAAGGTAAACAAACATTTTTCTTTGATAATGCAGTTCAAAATTACTATTAGTTATTTACTTTGTTACAAAGTTACATAGTGCAGCTTTAAGTAGCAACTGGTATGGGGTATTTTAGTTTTTTATATGAAGTAGATGTGTTTTTTAAAACAACAATAAAAAAACTTTTTTTTTATTGAAAGTTTTTTTTTTATAGTAAGGTAAACCAACATTTTTCTTTGATAATGCAGTATATAGTTTTGTATTTACTTTGTTTTCTGAAATAAATGATTAAAAATATGTTTTTGTCTGAATGGTGATTTTATGGTTCTGAAAATAACATCCATTTGATCAGTGATCGGTGATCGGTTTATGTGATCGGCTCACATATAGGCAATCGGTAATTGTGATCGGTATCGGTGATCGTCACACATAGGTGATCGGTATCGGTATCGGTTTTAAAAAACCTGATCGGCACATCCCTAAT
>JBBPBX010003300.1:19026-29144 GCA_038048925.1 Garcialebias charrua | reverse complement strand
TAGTCAACCAGATCATAAAATTTCTGTAATTTTAATTTGCAAAAAAAAAAAAAAAAACTTTTGATGGATGGTAATAATGCCTTCTAGTGATAATCCTTATAGCTCTTTTCTGTAAATTAAAAATGGGCTTACCTGTAGTTATAGTCTTGCACGCTGTATCCCAAACCTCAACACAATAATTAAATGCGGGATTATTATTGCATTGTTCAACAAATACATTGCTTTGTCATTTAATAGATCTTTAACTCTATACAGCACTGCAATAGATCTTAAAAGTTATCAGTTTATTCTTGTGCAAACAGCTCTCAGTTTATATTTGGAAGAAATATTCTCTTTTTTCTTGTAAGTTAGGATAAAACCTTGTCTTTTTATAAAAGCTCACGAGATGTTCCCAGAACATTCATTTGGTTTGCTGCCAGTCCAGGGTGTGTAAATACTACATACCAACACATTACTAAGCACGCGGGTACCTCTTTCTATTTTTAGTTTTCATTTGCTCTTCAGTCATCCCGTCAGGTATGTAGTCTATTGCGACACAGTTTGGTGTTTCTTCGTCATGTTTTTTCTCTGCGGGCTCCACCTAAACCAGTTGAGGCAGATTTCTGCCATACTTAAAATTTCCTCTGACATTTCTGTCTGTAAAAAAGAAGAGAGCTGTGGGGGTTAATAGGGTCTGAATTCCATCTTCATCAATGTTTACCGCCCTCACCTCCAGGAGGATTCTTCCTCGCATGTGCAAAGCATTTGTTTCAAAGTATGTGAGAGTTTCATTATTGGATTCTTATACTGTATATTTTAGTTTGTAGACATGTCTCTCTTGTAAATGAGTCCTCGAGGCTCAATGAGATCAACGTGCCTAAATAAAGGTTGAATGAATTATTCTAAATCAATTATATTGATTTTGGGTACAATGCTATGCAGATGATACACCGACATACTTATAAACTTACTATATTTTTCAGCTTATAAGTTGCCATTTTTTGCATAATTTACAGCCCTGCGACTTATACACTGAAGCAAATAATTTATTAATTTTATTCCCATACAGTATTTATAAACCAATTTTTGGCTGAGATATGACCGTTTTCATTCATTCTGAAAATATTGAACACTACCATTTTCATCCGCTAGATGGCACTCAATTACTGTGGCATGCAGTTGTGTCACATAATCAGGGCCGGATTTATGCAGGGGCTTTCAGGGGCTTGAGCCCGGGGCCCCAGAATTTTAGGGGCCCCCAGAGCCTCCGGACCCGCCCCCTAAGTTTTTTTTTGTGAACGGATAGTCTCAAACACGTTGTCTCACAAAGGAGAAAACTGTTCTTGTTAGGTTTTATGTAAAACTGGATGATTTTATCTTTTATTCGCTTCAGCGCGGCCGGTCCCCTCCCGCTGCCGGCGGGGGAGGGAGGGGGGTGCGGCCGGTCCCCTCCCGCTGCCGGCGGGGGAGGGGGGGTGCGCGCAGCCGGTCCCCCACCCACCGCTGGTGATAAGGAAGTGAAAGTGGAGGTGGAGGTGAATGGAGAAATAAAAAGTGCAGGAACGGAGGCAAAGGAGCTGGTGTAGGAGAAAGCAGGGGCGGCTGTAGAAGAAATGGAGCTGGGGCCCCCCAAACCAGGTGAAGAAACAAGGGAAGAGAAAAAATGAAGTTGCTGCAAGCGTGTTGCAGGGAAGTTTGTGTTGAAGTCCAGGCAACAATAGCTATTCAGTGATTTTATTTTGTGATGGAAGCATCATATTCTAGTTTCAAACCCTAACATGTGGTTTTGTATTTAACCAGTTCAGGGTTGTTTGTAGTTTGTGACAACTGGCATATTAAAGTTGTAAGTTGTGAAAACTTACTATTCAGTCATTTTCTGCTCATCATCTGAACCAAAGCAAAACAAACAAACATATATATAATATATATATATATATATATATACATACAGGTAGTCCCCGATTTACGAGCGAGATCCGTTACAACGAGGCGCTCGTAAACCGGAAATCTCGTAATTTGGAACGGCCGCCATTTCGCTCGTAAATCCGGAAATCCGCTCGTAAATTGGAACGGTTTTCGCTAGCGCGCCTAAAAACACTCTATTTTCATCTAAAAACTACTTTTGAGTGCATAAAAATGATCGGAAACGTGTGTTTATATGCTTAACTAGCTAACTGTAGTGAAAAAACACATGAAAACTCAGTATTTTTTTCGTTTTTTCCAAAAATGTGCAGCTCGTAAGTCTGGAACCTCGCAGATCAGAGCGCTCGTAAATCGGGGACTACCTGTATATATATATATATATATATATATATATATATATATATATATATATATATATATATATATATATATATATATATATATATATATATATATATATATATATATACACACACACACACACACACACACACACACACACACACACACACACTCCGGTATATATATATGGGCCCCCCAAGATGACTCAAGCCCAGGGGCCCCCATCCTCCTAAATCCGGCCCTGCACATAATAGGTAAAAAGTGGCTATTAATGACACAATCGGCTTGCCACACCAAGCGACCTTTGTCCAGCTCACCTGGAGCAACCGTCAAATCAGCTTCATTTCGCTGCACCGCCCCGGAGAAATGCAGCTGATTTGACCATGAAAGTGCATTTATTAAGTAAAAGTTCAACAGAAACACCTTTAATATAATGTCAAGCAAACAAATAATAGTTTTTAGGTGGTTATCTTGTTAAGTTTTGAAGAAATGCACAGTGAGTCCTCCCTCTGTGCGTTCCCGCTTCCGCAAATTGGCCTTTGAAATGCAGCTGATTTGACCGTCAAAGTGCATTTATTAAAGAAAAGTTAGACTGAGCCACACCTTTACTTTAATTTTGAGCAAACAAATAATTGCTTTTAAGTGTTAATCTTGTTATAAGTCCTCCCGTGCACACTCCCGCGGCCGCCATTTGGCAGCTAATCGTTTTATGGCACAACACCGGCCCATATTTCCAGGTGGTCAACGGTGATGCATAATAGACGGGACTTATACAGCGACGAAACGTGTTTATGTTTTTTCCCCTTTTTTTAGACATTTTTGAACTGATGCGACTTGTAAGGCGGTGCGACGTGTATGGCGGAAAACATGGTAAAAGAGATTTTATTTTAACTTCTGAATTCAGACGTTTTCTTTTGACAGCTGTTTGTATTTGAGCATTTTAGGAACATTTCAGAGCTTTTAGTTCATTTATATGTCATTAATCTTCTGTTGTAACAAAACCTTGACTTCTGTTTGTCACACATATTTCTTTAAACATTTAATAGGTGTGTTTCCTAAGACCTTTTTTTATTTTTTATTTTTTTTACCAGAGTGCAAGAAAGTAATGGACAAAATTAGTTCACACATTTGTTACTTCCATGTTGGACTATTGTGATTCTTTAATAGCAGGACACCTTAAAAAAAATCACTCAAAAGCCTCCAGTTGATTGAGTGTGACGGTATACATTTTTTATTCGTTTATTTAAACTTTATTAAATAAATGTACTACTCTATTATATTTTTCTGTTGACCAAATGTCCAGAATAGACATTAAAGTTCATATTTTTTATAGAGATTGTGACATAAACATATTTGTGTTTCTATTTCACTAACAAACCCTTTCACGTTCTGCAGGTTTATTTGCGGCTCCTATAGTTTTTAAAATTAGAACGACACCGTGCAAGCAACATAGTTTGTTTTTGTTTGTTGTATTTTTGGCCTTTTGTGTTTGATTGTGTTCTTTTCCTGTCGTCCTCTTATTGCAGGAGGCAGACGGCCGTCCTTCCTGAGTCTGCTTCCGCTCCAAGTTTCTTCCTGTCAGCAGGAAGTTGTCCTCTCCTCTGCCTGTTGCATTATCAGGATGGGGATTTTGCATCCAAACCCTCATTAAACTTTTGATTTCTTAAATAACGTTTTGTGTAAAGTCTAGTGTGGGACTGAGTTGCAATACTACAAATTAGGCTAATTTTTCACCTTTTTTTTTCTACAAATGTATATGAATAAACAGAATATGAACTATTGACCCCATTTTTAAAACCAGTTGATGCTTATGCTGGGTACCCACTGCACCGGTGTCGGGCGGCTGAAGCGGCCGGTTTACATTCAAAGTCTATGGGGAGACGCGTGGAGTCGTGGCGAACCGTGAAGCGGCGCGTTTTTAGTGATTGAAGCGGCGCGACGGCACGCTGCAGTTCCTTTCCACGCACGCGCGCGTCCAAAGCAACCTACGCGTCGAGCCGCCAACGCCATAAAATTCGATCTCTGGTGGCTCGACGCGTCCAGCAAACAGTCGGGAGAGCCTCTGCTATGCGACAACGGGACTTTTTTTTTTACTTTTTAAACTTACCCAACGAGCCTCCATGAATTGGAACCAAACTCCGGTAAGAAACGTGGCATTTTAACCAGTTACAGCTGTCCACTCCAGCGTTTGATCACCCCAAACATAAAAAAACGTTTTAATCTCACCAAAGACTGTCGGAGCTGCAGTAAACAACTGACCCGGAAAACAAGCTAGACCCCCTCCCCTCTGCTTCCCCCTAGTGCGCGTCATCAGATGGTCTTCAGTGGCTGTGTGGGGACGTGACAAGCGGCCAAAAGGGGGCGGCAGGAGCGTTCTGACAAGTTTGGTGGGGACCAGGCATTAAGCCCGAGATACACTGAAGCAGACTCCGTATACACGCGTATACGCGCGTATACGGAGCCGCTGCTACACTCGGCTTTCGTTCTCGCGTAGATTCTCGTGTTTTCGCTCCAAATTCTAACGTCATTTCCTCCGTACCGTCACTTCCGATCGTCACTTCCGCTAGTTTTTCGCTCCAAACGCTCGCGTTCTCCTTGTTGTAATATGAGCAGCTGAGCACGGAGTGCTTTTCCTGCAGCCCACAGCCCACCACAGCCCACCAGGGAATATATAAAACATCGCGCACCCAGGTAGGACCTGAATTCATTCATTTCATTCATCGAGTGAACGGAGGAAGAAGCGGTTACTTGACTTTAGGCAAAAAAACAAAAGAAAAGGCCCGATCAGCGATAAAAAAGAGGAATTTATTTCATTTGTGTAACATACAAAACAGTCCGGCGCCGGGGAAGTTTAGGTCAGACACCGCGCATCGCGTATGCGAATCGCGTATGCGTAGTAAAAAAATACTTTTGCGCGTACTTGCCCTGAGGGGCTACGCGGGGCTACGCTGCGTACGGGGCGTACGTACGCTGCGTATTGGCGTATCGTGAGGACGCTCGAGTGTATCTCGCCCTTTAGACTTGTCACAATTTGAAAAAGCTACTTCAAGGAGCTCCTTGGAGGCCTAAACAGCTGTGTAATTGACCCTGTGGCGGATATTAGCAGTCTTTTGGATAACAACCATGCATTCTGCTCTATCTTTGGAAACAAGCTATAGGAACCCAAACAGAGTTGGCAAAATGTATCAACCTGTGGCTGAAGGACTGAAGAAAGTGACTGCCTAAGAGGATGATGTAATTTCTAAATAAAACATGTGTAAACTGCCCTACTGAAAGTTTTTTATGACGTCTTCTTCTCCACAGACACTGGTGACTCTGTGCTGCTTGTCCTATTGGACCTTACATCTGCTTTCGACACCATCGACCATGAGATCCTCATTGCTAGGTTGGAGCAGGCGGTGGGCATCACAGGGTCAGCCCTCAACTAGTTCAGATCCTACCTCTCTGACAGATCATTTTGGGTTTCCATCAACGATTTTAGTTCTGCAGTGGCAGCACTTAAATGGGGGTTCTGCAGGGGTCCATCCTGGGTCCCCTCCTATTCTCCTTACCTGCTGCCACTTGGTGCTATTTTCCAGAAACACAACATACTTTCCACTTCTACGCCTATGACTGTCAAACCAAATGTGAAAGCAGTAAAAGGTTGTAAACACATCTAAAGATTTAAAGAATGGAAAATGAGCTCAATTAATTTTCTATGAGGAAAAAATGTCAGAAAAGGCTAAAAAGGCTAATGTTGCACCAATACCAAAAGCCATAGCAGGATTGTTCTGACAGAGCCAAACGTTTTGATTTATGATTTGTTGAAATGGCACAAAATCTGTGGAACGAGAAAGATGCTGGAAAATGTACAGAAGAAAAATGGCTCCCAGCAGTGAAAGTTTCATAAACGCTCAGACAATAAATGTTCACGTTGTGTCAGAGTTATGTCTCTGGGAAGATCCTGGGGGTTCTAATAAGAGCAGAAAGTTAAAATACGTTGAAGACAAAAAACACTAAAAGCATCTTTATGCTCTTTAGGAAGTGACAAAAACATTTTATGCGTTCACTCCATCTCCATCTTGTTTATCTGCAGTCGTGTCTCAGGGTCAACAGGTCCAGGAGAGAAACCCAGAGCTGCAGCTTCTCCTGGTGGTCCCGAGCCAGAGAAGATCCGTAATCCCTACAGCGAGTTCTTGGTCTGCATCTGTTCCCAGTGAGACACGTCTGAGAAAACTTCCACATGGAGGCGTCCTAATCACATGTCCGGACCTCCTCAGCTGACTCCTTGATGCAGAGGAGCAGCGGCTCTACTCCGAGCCCATTCAGCCACTTTTTTCCACCGGTCGGCTCGGGTCGGATGTTACGTCATATGTGCGTCGCAGAGACCCCCTTTCATCCTTTTCCACCGGATATTCCGTGCTAAGCCGCGCGAGATTTCTTGAGATTTTTGGGCTGGTTTCAGAGGGGTGCCGAGGCGAGCTCACCCGCTCCGGAAGGAGGAAGGAGGAGACTCGAGCTGTTTTCACGGAAGCGAGGGAAGTGATCACGGCAGGACTTTACATGAATAACACGGTAAAAACAATTATTATTTTTTAAATTTATAGCAAAGATGGGTCTTCAGCTGAACGTGTCCTTAATAAAATCACGTACTGCTCAAAACTGCAGGATTTTAAAAAGTAGGTTCGCCACGAGCAACACGCGGCGCGCGGGCGGCTTTGTGTCTTTAAATGTAGCTCAATGAACAGATATAAAATATATTTCATAGCTGACTTTATAGTACGAGGGCTCCTGAGCTTAAAGGTCCACTGACATGATCTTTTAACATTTCAAAAAATGGCACAACATATATAAATATTAAGATAGACCTCTGACCGTTTTTGCTAAAATAATGTTAAATGAATGAAAATTTCTCTCAAAATAGTTTAAAATTAGCGCCGTTTTTTTAGACCGTAAATCCGGATTTTCCGGTCACGTGAGCATTCCTGTTTCTGACGTCACGTCCGTAAATTTCGCCAGCGCACCTAAAAACACTCTATTTTCATCTAAAAACTACTTTTGAGTGCATAAAAATGATCGGAAACGTGTGTTTATATGCTTAACTTGCTAACTGTAGTGAAAAAACACATGAAAACTCAGTATTTTTTTCGTTTTTTCCAAAAATTCGCAACCCGGAAGTCCGTTCGTAAATTTCGCCAGCGCACCTAAAAACACTCTATTTTCATCTAAAAACTACTTTTGAGTGCATAAAAATGATCGGAAACGTGTGTTTATATGCTTAACTTGCTAACTGTAGTGAAAAAACACATGAAAACTCAGTATTTTTGTCGTTTGAGCAGAGTTCAGTATCGGACGTGACGTCAGAAACGGGAATGCTGACACGTGACCGGAAGATCCGGATTTACGGTCTAAAAAAACGGCGCTAATTTTAAACTATTTTGAGAGAAATTTTCATTCATTTAACATTATTTTAGCAAAAACGGTCAGAGGTCTATCTTAATATTTATATATGTTGTGCCATTTTTTGAAAAGTCAAAAGAACATGTCAGTGGAGCTTTAACCACGCTTTAATATTGTCACGTAGTGGTCAAATCTGCTGCATTTAAAGTAGTTTCGCTTTGACTTTTTCCAAAACCTGTGCTTGCACAACGAAAATAAATTATAAAAATTCGAATTTTATTTCAAATAACTCCAACAGGATACATTTAGTATATGAACATGTTGTGATCACACTATATTTTTTTGAAAAATATCAGCTATGTGGTTTTTGATAGAATTGATAATATGTGATACAAAGTACAAGGGAGAAAATTAATGGAGGTAGCTTGACACATTTATGTCTATAACACATTGAATTTTATTTCAAATAACTCCAACAGGATACATTTAGTATATGAACATGTTGTGATCACACTATATTTTTTTGAAAAATATCAGCTATGTGGTTTTTGATAGAATTGATCATATGTGATACAAAGTACAAAGGAGAAAATTAATGTAGGTAGCTTGACACATTTATGTCTATAACACATTGAATTTTATTTCAAATAACTCCAACAGGATACATTTAGTATATGAACATGTTGTGATCACACTATATTTTTTTGAAAAATATCAGCTATGTGGTTTTTGATAGAATTGATAATATGTGATACAAAGTACAAGGGAGAAAATTAATGGAGGTAGCTTGACACATTTATGTCTATAACACATTGAATTTTATTTCAAATAACTCCAACAGGATACATTTAGTATATGAACATGTTGTGATCACACTGTGTTGTTTAAAAAAAAAAAACAGTTTCTGGACTAAATTAATCACATTTTTCTTTTACAGTCAACAGAAGAAAATCACCAGAATTCAACAACCTGTGTCATCTTCTGGAGGAAGACGTGAGACACCAGATGGAAATTTGTTACTTCTGTTTGTCACTTCAAACTTTTCCTATTAAACGTTATATTTTCTTAAGTGGTGTCCTCGAACATTCAATTTCCTAAACTTATTTTATAATGTGAAGTGTGTATTGTGTTTAAATCCATACTGGAAGTTAAGAGAACTTTCCATTTGCATTTGACCTTTAAAGAATCATAAGATAAAGATTATTAGAATCTGCTCAACCGTTATTACGTTATAAATTATTTGGTTCTAGGATGAAGTCATACAAAAAAAGTCAAAAATTAAAAGTGGCCAAAGTCCTTTGGACAGTTTAAAGTTAAAGAATTCACAGACCATCCATCTACCACCCAGCAGCAACTTTGCCAGGGAGACACTGGCAGTTTCAAAGATCACAGTGTGATGTTTTAAATCAACTTTATTTATAAAGCACATTTTAAAAACCACAAGGTCAACCAAAGTGCTGTACAATAACATAAAAGACAAGTTAATTAAAAACTATAAAAAGCATACAAAAATAAATACATATACCAGTCTTACTGCAGGTGTGTTAACATGCCATAAAAGATAAGATCACGTATTAAAAGCCAAGGAATAAATGTGTGTTTTTAAATAAGATTTAAAAAGTTTTGAGGACTGTCAGCAGCAACTGCTCAGCTGATCTGAGAACGGGGAGGGCAGGAAGGTTGAAGCAGCTCAGATAAATATGGTTTTGCAACTTTATCAAGCACCTTGTGCATAACTAAATAATAAAATATGCTTTAATACATCTTTATTGTAAAAATACTAAATTGGAAAATACATGGGTTTAAAGAAGGCAACAAGGTAGGATTATGAATTGGGTTTAAAGATTACAGCTCATGAGGTACTCATTATAGCATGACATCTCTTTCACAACATTCTGTCAAAGCCTTTATTGTGTTCTTCTTCTAGTGGTGGCTAGTACTGTAGTAAATAGCTTGAGGGAACACTACTGCCACCATGTGGTAAGACGAGTAGGATTCTGGACCCCGCCCACAGAAGGGGGACAAAAAAGCTGTGGAAACAGAACATAGATGTGACCCGACCCGAACTGAGCCGATCTGAGCCGATCCAACCCGAGCCGAGCGGTGGAAAAGAGGCATTAGAATCCGAGATCTCATACTTTTGGTTCAAACCTGACCAGTGGTCTGTAACCTGCGGCTCTGGAGCCACACGTGGCACTTTGGTTCTTCCGCAACTGCTCTTTCAAGCTTTGACTTAAACAAACATAAAACTGAATTTTATAGGATGTTATACCCATAACAAAAAATGACCAGTTTTAGCAGTTTTCCTGTCATTTCCAATGCAAATATGTACTACTAGAGTAAATTATACTCCCTTTAATTTTATGCTTTATTTCTTCTAAGTATAAGTACTCAATTTATCCACAACACACACACACAAAAACGTAAGCCTGCGCAGTTCATTGTTTTAGTTTTTAAAATTTTGAAAAAATTATATATATATATATATATATATT
>JBBPBX010003300.1:4367-18426 GCA_038048925.1 Garcialebias charrua | reverse complement strand
GTATATATGTATATATATATATTTTTTTCTTGACAAGAATCCAGTCTTCTGTGATATTGCAACCTGGATATGGGCACCAGTGACCCCCTGCAAACTGAAAAGGCAAAAGCGAGTAAAGAGGATGGATGGATAGATGGAATTCAGTCCTTTCTTTTGTAAAATAAATTTTACAATTCATAAATGTTAACATCATTAGATGTTTTTAGTTTGACAATGTCACATCTACTGGCCAGGAAAGCCCCCTCTAACAAACTTAAAGTGGCCCATGGGCCACCAGTTGATAATGACCGTTGTAGCAGGTATTGCGGCTCTGGACACGTTTAATTTAGTGAACGAAGTGGCAGAAATTGCTCTTTTGATCATAAAGGTTGCAGACCCCTGCTCATGACTATAGCGCGATCAGTGAAGTGAGAGCTTTCCCTTTAAACTCAACTCTTTTTTTCACCACGGCCGACCAGAGCAGCACCCTCATTACTAAGGATGAGGCCCAGATTGTAAATAAACAAGTGTCTGACCATTTTGTGTTAATTCAAAATGTGTTTATCTTCTGCACAAGGTTCTGGCCTCCTCTCGGGCCTCGCTGCTGTCCTCCTGCATGTGCACGTGTACAACCTTGACAGAGAACGCTAAGCTTCGCTGAGTGCCTGCAAGCACCGAGCTATCTTTAGCTTTTGTTGAAGCTTTCACCGCTGGCCTCCTCTCACTCACTCCTCTTTTTTCTCCACAGCCTACTCACTGTTGGCTGCACATGCATGCACACTTAATGCATGCTTGCACACAACCATAAACCCATGCACACTCACTAACTTGCGCACAGCCCTAACTGTTACCGGGCAGAGTAGAGGAAGCAACCCAGTTCTGAGATTTCAAAAAAAAAGATGAAACTAAAAATATAAATTCTGAGCGGAGTGAAAGACTGACTCGTGCACCCGGAGCGGCCTGGGTTCCTGCCTGAAGGCAACCGATGAGCAACGAGCCTCACAGGATCACGACTTTTACGCCTGCTGCTCCAAATTGTGTAGTGAGTGTTGAATTATAATAACATTTAACTTATATAGTATATTATGGGTTCTTTTGCTCATAATGTAGAGTGCACTCATGCTTTGCAGAGCGTTTGTAACATCTTATGATTTTGCTGCCACTTTTTTACCGAGTACTGTATTTTCCAGCAAACAAGTCACAGTTTTTTTTTTTTTGCATAAATTTGTCAGTCCTGCAACTTATACACACTTATTTTTTCATATCCATAACGCAATTTTTGACTGACGCCTTAAATTTCGAAGAACTGCAACAGCGAGTCCTCCCGTGCGGAACGCTGGTGAGTTAGCGGCTTCGACTGGATGGATGGATGGATAACGCCACCCAGGCAAAATTAAACTGTTTTGACCATTAAAGTGCATTTATCTATTTATTTAATTTTTTTGGTCAAAGTGTTTTATATAACACTCATCAGTTAAAATGTTGCTGATCAATTTTAATTTATTGTTATTCATTTATTATATTTAATTTAAATTTTCTGTATCAAATGGTCAAAAATATTTACAGTTTAAATAAGGATTTAAGTTTTTTTTTTCTTTTCAGGCAAAGTGATGCACTAGTAGTCTTTTCTACAGGTAGTCCTCGACTTACGATGGTCTCGAGTTACGATGTTTCGCGGTTACGACGCATCTCACATTAAAAAAATTATTTTGACATTTTATTTTGAAAAGCCAAGTTACGTAGTTTCCAGTTTTACATATTAAACGTAGCTGCGGTGGAATTCTGCCTTGTACTCTCTACAAAAGCTAAGTCTGGTCCTCTGGACATTCAAAAAAACAAAACAAAACTGTATTGTGAACCCTGTTTTATGTCGTAAACGGAACGAAATATGGCAGATGGACTGAGCTGGACGGTGGTTTTGCGCCAGAAACGCAATAGAGAATACGGAGGAGGGACGGACGGCTTCACCAGCATCCCAGTAGGAAATTAACTCTTTTTTCCCTTCATTATGGCTCCAAATGTGTTTTTTGATAAATATGTAGGGTACTGTGTTAGGATAGGCTAAGTAAGTGCTTGGTAAAATACAGTACTGTACGTATAAGGCGCAGTATTTATGTATGTTCCGACTTACGTCTAAATTCGGTTTACGACGCCGCGTAGGAACGGATATCCGTCGTAAGTCGAGGACTACCTGTATAAAATAATGTTAATGAAGACTTGTCGCAAATTCAAGATGGATGACTTACCGGCTGTCCCGCATCTCCCATCAACGTCCATCTGCATTTAAGGCCGTCCTTTCATCAGTCCTTTGTGTTTGCTAGCTCGCTGCATCCCTCCACCTCCCCGTCTCCACCCGTGGTTTCAAGATCCTCAGTTCTCCCCTTTCTTCGCCTGACTCCGCCACCGGAGGAAATCCTGCTCGCCTCCATCCTGGACCTACGTCTGTGTACGTTCCTGCTTCCTGTTCCCCTAAAACTCAGCCGGTCAGGGCAGATGGCCACTTGTCCTGAGCCTGGTTCTGCTGGAGGTTTCTTCCTCACGAGGGAGTTTTTCCTTCCCACTGTCGCTTCATGCTTGCTCAGGATGAGAGTTCTGCGATGGAGTTTTTCTCAAAGTAAAACATACAAGACTAAAAATAAATAAAGAAGATACAGAATCCTGACTCCGCCACCAGGTTTGGATCCCGTGGGGGGGGATATCCATAATCTATCTCCCTATGCCGGACATTCAAGCTCTCAGCGGTCCGGCATGCATGCCCTCCGCCAGGGCCCGAGTGCCAAAGAACTCTGTAGTCAATAAAACCTGTTCATTATACAGTATTCTTCTCTTTCCGTGTGAGTCTTTCCAGGTTGAAATGAAGTTACTCATCGTTGTAAGTTGATCTTCTACTTTTTTCTTTATTGTTAATAAGGACTCAATCTTAAAGTGCATTGAGGAAAAGTTCAACTGAGACACACCTTTGCTATAATGTTGAGCAAACAATCTTTTTAAGTGTTAATCTTGTTAAAATTTGAAGAAATGCAACAGCGAGTCCTCCCGTGCACGCTCGCTTCACTCAGCTGGTGCAAGCGGAGGAACGCTAGTGGCTCTGGCCTGGATGAATGGATGGATGGATGGATGGATGGATGGATGGATGGATGGATGGCCGCCTGTCCAGGCGAAATGAAGCTGCTTTGATCATTAAATAAACATGACGGGTCAACGATGACATAAAAAAATGTGACTTGTGTATGTTTTTTCCTCTTCATTATGCTTTTTTGACTGATGCGACTTATACGGCGGGAAATACGGTACCCTCTGGTTCGTGGCCCTTTGTAGCTAATTAACCTGCAACACAGCGTTATTGTTCCTAACCCAACAGACTGTCCGGACAATCGTCTTAACTGTGTTAACTGGTGACGTTGGTCCCGCGAGGCTTCGGTGTTTGTAAACAGAATCTCCTCCTCGTGGTTATTTCTGCTCAAAGTCCAAAAGGAAAAGAATGAAAGTATTTCCATCGGCGAGCCGGAACAAAACCTCACGCTCTGCCTTCTGAGTTTCTTTTGCTGCTTCATTAAAGCACAGTTAAGACAACAAATGAAACACGGAGAGGGGTGCAACATGGTGCAATGACGATGCAACGTCCCGGCAGAGCCTTTGATTCTCCTGATGCTGATGGATCAAGCACGTGCGTGACGGGAGTCGTGATGTTTGACATGAGGAACTAAAGTTTACATTTTAAAAAATCCACCATTTTCCCATTTTTTATTATAATTTATCAGTATTAAAAGGTTAGCTGCAACATGCATCAATCATAAAGAGCGATCTTGAGCTTTTAACCGTATGGAGGATTGTTTTTAAAGCAATGCTGCATCATTTAAATGAACTCCTGGTGACGTGAATTAGGGTTTAATTAAATTGTACTGAATTGTAAGTTTAAGTTTATTTAAAGGCTTAAAATGATTGTTGTTGTGAAAATTAGCCACCCGACAACACAAAACTTATCCTGAATGTTTAAATCGATCCATTCTGCTAGAAAAGGGTTAAAAACGTACACATGGTTCATGTTTTAAATAGTTTAAACAGTCAAACAAATTATTTCACCAGTAAACATCCATCTTATTTCTTCTTCAGGTCGCGGGGGTCACTGGTGCCCATGACCAGCAGTCACTGTGTGAGAGAGAGGGGGACACCCTGGACAGGTCCAAGTCCATCACAGGGACACATGGAGACAAACGAGACAATTCACTCATTACCAATCAGCCTAATGTGCATGTTTTTGGTCTGTGGGAGGAAAACCGGAGTACCCGGAGAAAACCCACGCATGCACGGAGAGAACATGCAAACTCCACCCAGTATGGCCCCCCGCAGGCAGGATTCTATTTAGCGAACTTCTTGCCGAGAGGCGGCAGCTCTCCCAGCTGCTCCACCGTGCTGCCAATCCTTAAAAAAGTGCTCAACTTAAATAAATTAAAAATAAAGTCTTGCCACTCTTGGCGTACGTCAAAGAAACAACAGTTTTAATAACGTATTCTTTTAAAAAATTGCTTATTTAGAAGAAATAAATGCAGAGCACGGAGGTGGAAGTGTCATAATTAGTCTTACAGGGAACGGGCTGTTCTGTGGTAACGACCCCTGGGAGGGAATTGAAAAGCTCAAATGTTTGTCACACTCCATAAAAACACTTTACTACTGCTATTATATGAACACATGAAGAGGTGATTAACAACGTGGAAGAGGAGGTAACTGAAAGGGATGGTCACGTATGAAAATAAATATCTTACCTGTTGTAGATGGGAATGTCCTCGGTGTGGAGGACTAGTTTAAATTTGAGAGGACTGACTAGTCGGACTGCAGCTGAGACCGAAGTGAGCTGCTGTCGTCCTAAAACCTTCTGGTCTCCTGCAGCTATAGGAACCCTTTATTTGCACACATGCACACCCGCTCACACAGCAGCAGCAGCTAGCTGTAGCACCTCTGCAGCCTGAACTGCTGTGATTTCTTTAGACTGGACTTGTTTCAGTTTTCTCACGACAGACTTTTACGAACATCAGTCTAAAAACTGACAAATATGTTCTGTTACAACACAAATAAAATGAAACATTCAAAAATGACCAAATTATTCAAAACCTTGTGGGAGCAATTAAAAGAAAATACTTTTTTTTTTGTCCCTGCAGCTAATCAGCTGATCTCCAAGTGGGCATTGCCGAGAGTGCAGCCGGTGGCAGAGAACTCCCTTTTTTTTTTGAAAAAAAAAAAAAGTCAGAATCCTCAGATTAAAGTGAGAATCCTCAGATTAAACTCAGAATCCTCAGATTAAACTCATAATCCTCAGATTAAAATCAGAATCCTCAGGTTAAACTCAGAATCCTCAGATTAAAATAAGAATCCGCAGATTAAAGTCAGAATACTCAGATTAAAATCAGAATCCACAGATTAAACTCAGAATCCCCAGACTAAAGTCCGAATCCTCAGATTAAAGTCAGAATCCTCAGACTAAAGTGAGAATCTGCAGATTAAAGTCAGAATCCTCAGATTAAAATCAGAATCCACAGATCAAAATCAGAATCCTCAGATTAAAATCAGAATCCTCAGATTAAAATCAGAATCCGCAGATTGAAGTCGGAATCCTCAGATTAAAATCAGAATCCACAGATTAAAGTCATAATCTTCAGATTAAAATCAGAATCCTCAGATTAAAATCAGAATCCACAGATTAAAGTCAGAATCCTCAGATTAAAATCAGAATCCTCAGATTAAAATCAGAATCCGCAGATTGAAGTCAGAATCCTCAGATTAAAATCAGAATCAACAGATTAAAGTCAGAATACTCAGATTAAAATCAGAATCCACAGATTAAACTCAGAATCCTCAGATTAAACTCAGAATCCTCAGATTAAAGTCAGAATTGTCCCTGCAGCTAAAAAGTCAGAATCCTCAGATTAAAGTCCTCAGATTAAAGCCAGAATCCTCAGATTAAAGTCAGAATCCTCAGATTAAACTCAGAATCCTCAGATTAAACTCAGAATCCTCAGATTAAAATCAGAATACTCAGATTAAAATCAGAATTTAATAATTTGTTAAAGGGGACCACAGATTCAAAATTCACTTTTTAATATGCTGGTGAAGATTCTCAGTCGTCCAGGACATGATAAATCAAAAAGGCGTTCAATACAAGATCAACTGGACTTTATTTGTAACAGAAGACGTTTCGNGGAGCTTTATCAATTGATAAAGCTCCTCGGATGAGAAGCGAAACGTCTTCTGTTACAAATAAAGTCCAGTTGATCTTGTATTGAACGCCTTTTTGATTCACTTTTTAATGTTTTTTTAACTCAATTTTGGGTATGTACTTCATAAAAAAAACTGTGCTAGGGCCAAAAAAATGCACCCAGTGGTTTATTTACTCTAAGTAGATTTATTTGTCTGTGATAGAAACACTTCGTTCTCACTTCCCAAACCGCAGCCACAACCCACACCAAACCTGAGTCCAGCCCCTCACCTGATTCCTGATTTCATCTCATCTTTTGTTTAAATGTTCTTAATTTCATGTGTACAGCACTTTGTTGCAGCTGTGGTTGTTTTAAATGGCTTTATAAATAAAGTATAATTGTTATTTTTACGTTTTAGTTCAATTTTTAGCGATCGCTCCCAACGCGCAGCCGGCAGAAATAAAACGAGCAGACCGCCGGCGAAGGGACCATCTGCGTGCGGGAGCTGCTGGGAGCTGCTGGCTTTTGAGGTCCGTGGGGTCCGGTCAGAGGTTGCCTCATACGGATAAATTAACTGGAGACACTCGGTGAACTTTGTGTGTGTGTGGACTGAAGCAGCGATCGCTCCCAAAAGCGCCGCATGCAACGAGCGGAGCTGGCGGTGTGCCGGAGGAGGAAGAGCTATCATTAGCCTCGGAGGTGGGCTAATGCTAAAAGGAGCTGCAAATGGCGGCGCGCGCAGACGGCTTTCGGTAAGTTATCTTAAGCTAGCACTAACAGTAAGTCAAATGAGTAATTAAAAAAGAGCTAATTTTAAAACAACAACATATTAGAGATACTGGCTGTTTCAGAGGGCGGAGTAAATGTAAACAGATTTTTGTAGGGCGTGGCATTCAGAGCTCATTATCATAAACCGGTCGTTTAGAACGGAAGTCAGAAAATGCATAACTAGAAAGGGGATATTTTATTATCTAAGAATTATTTTGTGCATTAAATTGAATGAATATGGTCTGGATAGCCCACAGAAATACCATAAAAATAAAAATAAACAATATGTGGTCTCCTTTAAAACCCGGTCTCTCTTGTAAATGAGTCCTCGAGGCTCAATGGGATTAACCTGCCTAAATAAAAGTTGAATGAAATTTCAGTAAATTTAGCGGAATAATGTTTAGATTCCTTGTTATGATCGGGGGGAGTTGTGTTTGCAGTCGGGCTTTTATTAATTAATTTTATTCATATTTAGTGTTTTTATGTGTGTTTTCAGTTTTCACGTCGCTGACCATGATTTCCAATGCCGTCTGTCGACCGTGCACACCTGTTCTCCATCGTCAGCCTCAGCTTCACTCGTTCTCTCTTGTCGTTGTTTTCTCACCCTGTGTTCATGTTGTTCATCTGCTCCCGTGTTGTTTAGTTTGTTGTATAAAAGCAACACTTTTCTTGACGTTGCTTAAGATTATTTTTTTTCTGTAACCCGATACAAAAATGTAAAATTCATAGTTTAGGAATGCAGAAAAGTTTAGTTTTCAGGCGTCTTTGAGTTTAAATCATCACTGAACTTGCTGTGTTTCATAAACACGGCATACCTTTACATTACCACCGAACAGTAATTTACTTCATATTCCTCGGACCAAATTGAGGACCATGGGAGACCGAGCATTCTGTGTGGCTGCCCCCCGCCTGTGGAACTCCCTCCCTGACGACCTGAGAGCTCCACAGTCACTGGTTGACTTTAAAAGCAGCATAAAGACTTTTCTTTTTAAGCAAGCCTATTCTGCCTCCACATGATTTTATCTTTGATCTTAGTCGATATTATTATTGATTTTATTTGATTTTATCACTTGTTTTATTTTGATCTTTGCTTTGTTACACTTTGTAGCACTTTGAGATTTTTATTAATGAAAAGTGCATTATAAATGGAATTCATTATTATTATTATTATTACCTTTTCATTTTTACACCGATGACGGTCAAATGTCCCTCTAAAGCAGGGGTTCCCAACCCTGATCCCTGAGGAACACCATGACATCCAGCATGCCTGATTCAGTGAATTAATGACTTCCTCAAGTTCTGTTAATCGCCCATTCATTCAACTCAGGTTCATCAAAGCAGGGAAACAAGTAAAACGTGCAGGATGGTATTCCTCAAAGACCACGGTTGGGAACCACTGGTCTAAAGCACACTGGTGCACGTTCTATCCAACCCCTTCTTGACTGCCTGGCTGACATCAGGGACTGGAGGGCTTTACATTTCTTAAATTTTAATGAGAAGACAGAAGTCATGTTGTTTCCACCTAATGGCACAATCAGGAACCACAGTATGGACCTTTCCTCTCTAGCCACGTTAGAGAAACAGGTTGTCACTAATCTGGGAGTGAAAATGGACCCTTCCATGAAACTAAAGTCATGTAAACATGATTGTTCAATCTTATTTGTTTGTTCAGTTGAGGCGACTGTTAAATTGAAGCCCATACTGTCCAAAAGTAACCTTGAGACAGTAATACAGTACATGCTTTCAATACATCCAGGCTTGATTACTGCAATGTGCTTCTTTTGGGAACCAGTCAGACCTCTATTGCACGTTTACTGGTTCAAAATGCTGCAGCCGGATTTTTAACTGGTGCAGGCAAAAGGGAGGATATTACTCCAGTTCTGTCCTCCCTTCACCAGCTCCCAGTTCACTTTTAAATTAATTTTAAACTCCTTCTGTATGTTTTTATATCTCTGCAGCTCTGCCCCCTCTTATCTCTCTGATCTGCCGCAGCCATATGCCCCACAGCGCTCTCTGAGGTCAGAAGACCAGATGCTTTTATTGGTTCACTTGTTTTAATCTCAGAGGCAACAGGACCTTCTCTGCTGCAGGTTCAAAACTGTGGACTGAGTTACCACTGCATGTCAGGCAGACTCCCTCTCTCACTGTGTTCAAGTCTTGTTTAAAAACTCACTTTTGTTCCCGGGCTTTTGACACTGCGAGTTGATTCTACTTGCCTGTACAGATAGTCCTCGACTTACGACGTAGATCCGTTCCTACGCGGCGGCGTAAACCGATTTTCGACGTAAGTCAGAATATACATACATACTGCACCATACACATGTACATTACTGTATTACCAAGCAGCACTTAGCCTATCCTAACACTACATAATTATCAAAAAACACAAACGTTTGGAAGCCATAGTGAAGGGCAAAAAGAGTTAACGGCCTACCAGGATGTACTGTACTGTGAACACGGTTTTACATCGTAAACGGAAAAAGGAATACAGGTACAGCGGATGGACCGAGGAGAATGGCGTTAACAGCATTCCTCCGCCGCTCCACCGCGTAAAGTACAATATTTTCCGCCGCTGCTTTACATTTGCGACGTAAAACCGGTCCATCTGCCATATTCCGCATTCCGTTTACGACGTGAAACCACGTTCACAGTACAGTACTACAGTGCAGTGTATTCCTCCGGCGCTACGTTTACAACGTACAACCGGTCCATCTGCCGTATTCCGCATTCCGTTTATGACGTAAAACCGCCGCTACGTTTTTGACATAAAACTAGAAACTGCGTAACTCGGCTTTTCAAAAATATATATATACATTTTTTATGGGAGATGCGTCGTAACCATGAAACGTTGTAACCCGAGACCGTCGTAACCCGAGGACTACCTGTACTGTATTCTATAATGTTAGTCATTTAGTTCTTATCTTCTTTACCTCTGTGGATCTGTGTATTTTATCCTGTTCTTTGCTGGTTTTGTTTTGCTGTACAGCACTTTGCTTGGCCTTGTTGCTGTTTAAAGAGCTTTATAAATAAAGTGGTGTGGTATGTATTTGCATTCAGGCGAACCGATGCATTTTAACGTGCAGTCAGTCATGTCAGTGTGAGATTGTCAGATTATGGTCATTTCACACCACAGAACACGAGTCGCCGGCGTCAGTCTGCTGCTGTATTTGTGTATTCGTCTCATTTCTTCTTTCACGCTCATGTTTTCTGCTTTGCAGCATCTGAAAGCGGCAGGTGTGCACCGTGTGTCGTCGTTTTGCCTTCGCACACACAGCTGGGCATTTGGGCTACTTCTTCAGTCGTTCACCGTCTTAGCTGTTCCACTCGAAGCTGCGAGCTTCGGCTGAGATGAGAAGTTGTTGCCCCGCCGCCTGCCTTCGTTGCCCCCCAGCAACAGAAAAATCGGTTTCTTCTTGTGATCATGTGTGAACGTGTGTGGGAAACAAATTCTGTTTGTTCCAGCGTCTTCTTAGACGTCCGGTGGATTTTCCTGTTGAGCTCCTTGTGGTTTCCACGCAGCGCTCGTGTTCTCGGGCCCAGCGTGTGCGCTTTAACACGGATAAATCACAGCTGGTGAAAAATGAATGGAATTGCAAATTGTGGTCTTTGCTGCCCTGACTTCATCAAAATGAAGACAAGTGCAAAGCTGCAGTTTCAGATGCACCAGTGTGTCCTTGACACTGATTGTGTCAAGGGCAATTTACCTGCTTCTTCTTCCCGGGCCACGAGGAGCTGGTGCCCGTACCCAGCTGTCTCTCTGTGCGAGAGGCGGGGGACACCCCGGGGGACAGGTCTCCAGTCCATCAAGGACACACAGAGACAAACAACTCTCACTAACTCTTTACTAATGAACCCAACACGCATGTTTTCATTCTGTGGGAGGAAACCTGACCAAACCAACGTGTGCACGGATGATCCTGAGACCCTCCCACTGTGAGGCGACAGCTCAAACCACTGCTCCACCGTACAGCTCTACCATTCTGGTTGAATTGCCGTATTTTTCCGGACTGTAGGTCACAATTTTTTGCTGAATTCGCATGCCCTGCGACCTATAGAGAGGTGAGACTTGTTTATGGAATTTTTCCCATATTTTTAGACCAATTTTTGGCTCAGATATGACCGTTTTTCATTTTGGCAAAAAAATGGTGCAGTACCACTTTTGTCTGCTAGGGTACACCCACCGACCGTTCCCACCTCATGTGTCCGAAGGCAGGCTCCTCTGGTCGGACTGACTCTGTCGCTGCCCGGCCTCCTGCTCTGGAGGTAACTACTGTTAGCTGTGTTTGTTAGCAAGATAAGTCAAGAACCACAGGACAGATTTTTATCAAACTTACAGAAAGTAATCACTGTATGGACATTTACAACTGACTAATTTCATGAGATGTTTGAGATTTTTTTTTAAATCGATGTTTTATAGACTTAAACGTGTCACGTTAGCTTCGGTTATTTTCCTGCTACTATTTGTCTAAATAGCTCATAAACCACTCGGCGGATTTTCTTTCAGCTTACAGAAAGTAATTATTTGGTGTTCATTTACAAACTGTTAGCTGTTGGAGTTATTTGAGATAAAATTTGATTTATTTATAATTTATTTTCTCAGCGCACGCGATGTTTGGAAGACGTCAAAGCGAAACAATTTAAATCCAGCAGATTTGACCATTTCGTGAATTTATTAAGGAACGGTTAAGCTCAGGAACCCTTGTGCTATAATGTCAGCTATAATTTTTAGCAAACAAATAATTGTTTTTACCGTGTTAATCTTGTAAAGTCCTTCCGTGCTCGCTCGCTTCTGTGGCCGCCATTTTCAGCAGGGCAAATGAGGCGCTGACGCGTCGCGTAGCGGTGACGCATAATAGATGCGACCTAAACAAAGTTGCGATCTGTTTATGGATTTTTCCGATTTTTTGCCAACGCGACCTATAGAAAGGTGCGAGCTATCAGGTGGAAGTTACGGTAATTGTTGATGGAAGCTGTTTGGGTCAATCTTTCCACCAGTTCCAGATCACTGGATCCAAAAACAGTGTTTCAAGATGGCGCCAGTGTGTAGGGCGTTTATCGTTCCCTGTGTTGTTTCTATTTCTGCTATTTTTTACAAAGTTTTGTTCAAACTGTCGACTCATACAATCGTCGGGCTTGTTCTGTCCCAAGGACTCCTCAGACTAACGAAGCCCTCCGGATAAAGGGCGAAATGTCTTTCCACAAAAAGAAACTGTCCAGATGACCTGACTGAACATTATTGGATTTTGTACCTGGATGATTGAGCATGAACTTTGATGTCTTGAACCACTTTAGCTGTGGCCGTCTGACTGGGAGGAGTCGACGAGAGACAGGACAGCCCCCAGAAACCATCTTATCACCAGCAAACTGGTTGGTCCACTAAAGGAGTGTACTGCTTAGTGGCGAAAACAGTTTACTTGGGTCTCCTCAGACTGAGTCAAAAGTCAAAGTCAAAGTCAACTTTATTGTCAGAACTGCAATATGTACAGGACATACACAGGACCGAAATTGCGTTTCTCTCAGTCCCTCGGTGCAACAGTAACCATCTAAACACTAAACACTAAAACATTTAATAAACATAAGCATAAAATAGTAAAAGTGTAACACTGTCCTGAGTTTTTTCATAATAGTATAAAAGTATGAAAATTTACACCAACACTGAAACACCAAACACCCCTAAAACACCAAACACCCAATGAACATAAGCGTAAAATGAAATAATAAAAGTGTAATACTGTCCTGAGTTTTTGCATAGTAGTATAAAAAGTATAAAAAGTATATCTATAAAATAAACTGAAGTTTCTAGCATTGACATTTGCAAAGAGTGGCACAGCAGCATATAAGTTAATGTACACAGTATATGTATGAGGTAGTTGATGTTGGTATATAGGCAAAGTGGCATATGAAGTAAGGCACATAAGGCACATTTGGCATCCTTAGATAAGGCTAGTCAGAGAATGCTGTATATGTATCTGCAGTAGTGTAGATAAAAGTAGTGTAAATGTAAACAGTAGTAATAAATGTAAAGCAGTAGTAATAAATGTAATAATAAATGTAAACAGTATTAATAAATGTAAACAGTGAATGTAAACAGTAGTATGACTATAGGCAGTAATGTAGTACAAACATTAGTGCAAATATGAGAAGTAGTGCAAACTGAATGAGCACATGACCGAGAGTTTAGTGAATAACCCGTTTGATGACACAGAGTCCAGTGTTAAAATCTTTGTGTTGAGTGGTAATGTGTGAGAAAGTTTTTTGTGTTAAGGCAGTTCAAATGGGAGGGGAGGCAGAGCAGGCAGAGTGTTTAGCATTCTGACTGCCTGATGAACAGAGCTGTCTCTCAGTCTACTGGTTCGAGCCTGGAGACTCCTCAGTCTCCTCCCTGATGGCAGCAGTCTAAATAGTCTAGATAGAGGGCGAAATGTCTTTCCACAAAAAAAGAAACTGTGCGGATGACCTGATTGACCATTATTGGATGTAGTACGTGGATGATTGAGCATGTTTCAAATGTGCACCGTGGGATATTTCACAGAATCCGTCCACCACTCAGATTTCCTTTCTGCCTTTCAGTCATGGAGGATAGTGTCCCAGGAAGCCTATAAAGAAAAGCACAAAGCTAACGACTCTGCAGACCAAACGAGCAAGGATAATGTGGCAACTCACTGTATTTCCTCTTGTTGCACCATGTAGAAATAAACAGGGACGACGAGGGAAACTGAACTTTTTCTTGTTGCATCAATCATAGCTTTCTTTAATTTATCAAGAAAGTTTCATCAAGGTTGAAGACTACGGTATTTATGCTAATGAATTCTCAAGGTGTTGAAGAAAACCTTCTGCTATGTGATACATTAGTGTTCTTAGTTTGATTTCTTCAGTTATGTACGAATGCAGATTTTAGTTAAGAGTAGCAAAAGGCTAAAATTATCAAAATGGAAGTATTTTCTTTATCTTGATTATTGTTTTGCTGTAGCAGCAATGTGAATTTCCTTGCTGAGAAACAGATAAAGGGTTCATCCATTCTTTTGTTTTTTGCTGTTTAATGCATTAGTTACTCGTTTAAGCTTGGACAGTACAATAATCTGGCGGGGTTTACACATTAAAACTAGATTTTTGAACGAAGT
>JBBPBX010003299.1:58104-83482 GCA_038048925.1 Garcialebias charrua | reverse complement strand
TATATATGGACGATATACTGATATATGCAGACACCACAGAGCAACATGAGGTGAGACTACAAAAGACACTGAACACTCTTAAGGAAGCTGGGTTAAAGCTAAACTATGAAAAATGCCTTTTGCGTCAGCAACAACTCAATTATCTTGGACATTGTATTGATGAGCATGGCATAAGACCAGACAAAGCCAAAGTTAACGCAATCACAGAACTTGAAACACCCAAGAATGTTTCTGATTTGAGGAGAATTCTGGGAATGATTCACTATTTGGGCAGATACTTACCAAACCTTTCTGAGATCACTAAACCTCTCAATGATCTGCTAAAAGGGGATGTGATGTGGGTATGGGATGCAGGTCAAGAAGAAGCATTCGGCAAAGTGAAAGAACTTGTCACAAAATCACATGTACTCGCATTCTATGATGTAACTAAACCAACTATTGTCAGCGCGGATGCTAGTAGTTATGGTTTAGGGGGAGTTCTACTCCAAGATCATAATGGACAATTAAAACCAGTGAGCTTCTGTTCCAGAACACTCACCGATGCAGAACAAAGATATGCTCAAATAGAAAAAGAGTGTCTCGCAGTAGTGGGCATGTGAAAAATTCAGCAGATACCTTTATGGACTGAACTCTTTCACCTTACAAAGTGACCACAAGCCGCTGATACCCCTAATAAACAGCAAAGATCTTGATTCAGTGCCACTAAGATGCCAGAGACTTTTGTTGAGAATGATGCGTTATAACCCTACAGCTGTGTATGTGCCAGGAAAAGAACTTGTTGTTGCAGATACCCTTTCACGTCATCCACAGCAGACAACATCTCACGACGTCGCAGAACTGCTGGAGGAAATTGAAGCGTACGAAGATGCAACACAAAGCTCTTGGCCTATTTCTCCTACCAAGTTGGATCTAATCAAACAACACACACTGCAGGATGTGGCTCTTCAAACAGTACAAACCTACGTGCAGGCAGGTTGGCCAAAACACGCATCTACAGTTCCAGAAATGGTGAGACCATATTACACCAACAGACATTCCCTTACTGTGTCAAATGGTCTGGTACTGTATAATGACAGAATAGTTATACCACAGCAGCTAAGGCCCGAGATTCTACAACGCATTCATGATGGACATCAGGGCATAGTGAAATGCAGAGAAAGAGCCAAGTGTAGTGTATGGTGGCCAGGACTAAGCAGTGAGATAAGTCAAATGGTTACAGCATGTGCACACTGTCAAGAGTTGAAACCTACTCAGAGAAGAGAACCATTACTTACTACCACGCTGCCAAGTCGACCATGGGAGAGAATAGCCGCAGACATTTGTGAGCTGAACAAACAAAACTACTTAGTCGTAGTAGACTACTTCTCTCGTTACATAGAGCTAGCCCACCTCAAAGACATGTCAAGTGAAACCACGGTGGCTAGCCTGAAAAACATTTGTGCAAGATGGGGCTGCCCAAATGAACTGGTCAGCGATAACGGTCCACAATTCTCAGGGAGAATCTTTGAACAGTTTGCAAAGAACTATGATATCAAGCACATTACCACGAGTCCTCACTACCCTCAAGCAAATGGTGAGGCTGAGAGAGCTGTCCAGACAGCTAAAAGGATTTTGAGACAGACTGATCCTTTCTTAGCCCTCATGACGTACAGATCGACTCCCATCCAAGCAACTGGCGTGAGCCCAGCCCAACTGATGCTGGGGAGACAGATCAGAACCACGATGCCGATGTTGGAAACAAAGTTACAGCCTGCGTGGCCGGACCTCCAACTCATCAAGTCAGCTGATGCGAGGACAAAAGAGAACTATGTGCGTAACTACAACAGCAGATATGGTGCAAAACCATTACCAGAACTTCAACCAGGACACAGTGTTTCAGTGAAACTGGACAGTCAAAAAGGATGGACAGAACCAGCTGTTGTCCTACAAAAGTGTGACTCACCAAGATCATACCTGGTCCAGACCGAGTCAGGAGTTTTGAGGAGGAACCGTCGACACCTGAGACCCATCCTCAGTACAACTACTCCTGCAACAGATGGACTGCCGCAGGTTCAGAGTGAGAACGAACCACACTCACCTCCTCCACAGGTGGAGCCTGAGCGTGAACTTTCAGATCCAGTTATACCTGTGACTCCAATTCGTACAACTTCTAGTGGCAGGGTTGTTAAAGTTCCCAGAAGATTTGCTGATTATACTAAGTGAAAAGTTGTTAAGCTATATTTTCTCTGTGTAGTTATCAGCACAAATACAAATACAGTTATTCTGAGAAGGTCCTGTAGAGCCTCAGTTAAGTATTCTGTTTCAGCTAAGATGAAACAAGGTGTTCACTGTTATTATTTGTGTGTTTTCAGAATGTTGAGAATGTCAAAAGTGAGTACTACATGATACAGAAACAGTAACTTGTTACTAGGTCTTAAAAGACTCAAAGAAAGGGTGATGTGATGTAATGGCACTATTTTATGTGGAAGGATACACGAGAACCAGTGTGATGACGAATGTCTCGCGAGAGCTAGGGGACGCGGGGCTTCGAGACGAGAGCGTGGAGACGAACGCACACGGTCCTGTGGTCTGTATTATAGTTAGTGTTATGTTCGACAATAAAGAGATAAAAAGCAATACCGGCGACATCCTTGACTCAGCATAACACTACATGCACTGCAGGTGCACTAGCTGAAAAAAAACATAAAAGCAGCCTCATGCTGAACACTCAGCTGTGTCAGCTGAGTGTTCAAACCCACCCACCACACACACACGCGCACGGCTCACGTTTCTCATCCCCACGGATGGAAAAAAAAAAAAAAAACGAACGCGTGGCTCCTCTGCTCGGCTCCTACTGCGCGCGGCTCCACACACACACAGCTCTCACCTTCTCCACCGGAAAATAAATAAATAAAACTGAATGCGCAGCTGAAATGTTTGTCTCTCCTCTGCTCTCAAACTGCGCGCTTTCGGCTTTGTCTCTATCTGCCAGTATATCGCGACAGAAACAAGCGACCAGCCCCATGAAATCAAGCCCAAAACAAGCCCAGCTGGCAACCCACCCCATTGTGTAAAACAAGGTCCGTTTTTAAACAGTATAAACATACAGTTATTATGGCATTACATATAGCAAAATTATGCTAAAGACTTTGAAGAACATATCCACTCTAAAAAATACAAATACATTTGGCATATTTATACAAATTATTCCCATTAAGCCTCTGGGACTCATTTACCAGAGACCTGAATTTTAAACTAAGAGTGATGACAACAATGGACAACGACAACAACAGACAATCATAAAGGATGCGTACAAATTAAAAAATAAAATAAAATTTAAACAGCAAACTCATAGTAAGCTAAGTCAACAAAAAACTTTCTTTAATCTCTATCCTGAATCATGCTTTAAGTGTGTGCTCTTTCTCCCATTCTTTATTATTTTTTTCCCATATTTCCTCCACTTATTGGAGCTCATTTTAACGTGGTCTTGTCACTCTAGACCAGGGGTCTGCAACCTGCGGCTCTGGAGCTACATGCGGCTCTTTGGTCCCTCTGCAGCAGCTCTTTCAAGCTTTGACCAAAACTGACATAAAACTTAATTTTATTGGTTCTTATAACAACTGGAAGGGTTAGTTTTAGAAGTTTTCCTACATTACAAGGAGTAAAAAATACTTTCACTTTATGCTTTATTTCTTTTAAGTAGGATACCTAATTTTTCTACAGTTAAAAAAATAAATCACATAGGCCTGCATAGTTTATCATTTTAGTCTTTAGAAACTGGGCAAAACTATAAATTTTTCCTTCTTTACAAGAATCTTGTCTTTTATTTTATCTTAAAATGTAAAAATATCAGTAAATGTTAAAAATCACCTCACCCCCCCCGCCATGGCAGGTTATGTAGGGGAAACACTGAGAGTGGAGGAAGGAGTACACAGGTCGACTACATTCTGTGTAGAAGAGGAAACCTGAGGGAGATTGGAGACTGTAAGGTTGTGGCAGGGGAGAGCTTGGCCAGACAGCATCGGATGGTTGTGTGTAGAATGACTGTTGTTGTGAAGAAGAGAAAAAGAGTAAAATCAGAGAAGAAGACCAAATGGTGGAAACTAAAGAAGGAAGAATGTTGTGAGAAATTCAGAGACGAGCTGTTAAAGGCTCTGGGTGGTAAAAAAAGAGCTTCCAAGTGACTGGGCTACTACAGCAACAGTAATTAGAGAGACAGGTAGGAAGGTTTGGTGTGTCATCTGGAAGGAGAATGGATGAGAAGGAAACTTGGTGGTGGAATAGTGAAGTGCAGGACGTCATTCAAAGAAAGAGAATAGCCAAGAAGAACTATGACAGTGAGAGGACTGAAGAGAGGAGACAGGAATATAAGGAGATGGGACATAGAGCTAAGAAGGAAGTACCGTAAAAACCGGTGTATAATTTTTATTTATTTATTTATTTTTTTCCCCAAGATGGTCTAGTGGCAGGGCTTTTGACTACGGATCCGAAGGTCGCGGGTTCGCGCCCCGGCCACTACCCAGCTTGGGGTGTCTATGAGTGCACACCTATTTCTCCAGCTCCCCGGGCGCTTTCGGGCTGCTCACTGCACCACCTGGTAGGTGGTTGGGTTAAATGCAGAGACGAATTTCGTCTGTGTATGGGAACATACGCAGATGACAGGAATAGACATTATTATTATTATTATAAGCATGGCTGCGTATCCGCCTCTCCTGTGGGTGTTTGGAATTTTTGTGTTTTGTTCGTTCTTCATTGGAGACATAAGTACACTGCTGGTTTATGATCGGAAGCAGCTTCTGGATTTACGTTTTGCTGCCGCGGATGTCGCTGATTCGGGCCAGTATGAACGTACCTCGGGAAGGCCCCCTCTGCCCCCGTTGCTCGGAGACGAGTTGCCCGTTTACCTCCGCTGCTCTTCGCACCAGCCTGCACGGAGAAATCGATCGACTC
The DNA here is from genome assembly GCA_038048925.1 of Garcialebias charrua. Taxonomy (NCBI): domain Eukaryota; kingdom Metazoa; phylum Chordata; class Actinopteri; order Cyprinodontiformes; family Rivulidae; genus Garcialebias; species Garcialebias charrua. Next base: position 78,553 of record JBBPBX010003299.1, on the reverse strand, counting down.
GGAGGAAGAAACGCGGTTCTCGAGCTGGCCGGCTGGTGAAGCTCAGAGCCCGGCGTTCTGCCTCGCTGTCTTCAGCTGATGGTCTCGATTCTCATCGCCAGTCTCCCGCGTGCACGGACCAGGAAAACAACGGGGATCTGCGGCCGGAGCAGCTCTCTGTGGGCAGCGAGCCGCGGACGCGCGCTCCCCCACCAGCGGCTAGCACATCAGCTGCTAGCAGCTCATCAGCGGCTAGCTCGGATATCATCAAATTCTGTGTTGTCAACGCCCGATCTGTTTGCAACAAAACGTTCATCCTCAGGGATTACTTTGAAGATCACGACTTGGACTTTTTCTGCATCACAGAGTCGTGGATGTCGTCGGGTGAGTCCAGCGCATTGACGGAAATAATACCACCAAACTGTTTGTTTTTTAACGACCCGCGACCATCAGGTCGTGGTGGTGGATTATTAACAATATTCAAATCAACTTTTGACTGTAAACAACTGTCCATTCCAGTCTCCTGCTCTAGCTTTGAGCTGACTGTTTTTGAACTAGGACATTCACCTGTAACTTTGTGTGCTCTTGTCTACCGGCCGCCTCGCTCCAAGAACTTCATCAGCGAGTTTTCTGATTTCTTGGCTGAAATTACAGCTAAATATTCTCGGGTCGTCATTTCAGGCGACTTCAACTTGCACGTGTGTTGTCCTGAGAAGCCCATGGTTAAGGACTTTTTAGATTTATTGGACTCATTTAATTTAACTCAACACGTGAACTCTCCCACGCAGCAGCGTGGACATTTGTTGGACCTTGTTTTAACATGTGATGTGACCGTTTCAAACCTTGAAATAGGAGACAATGTATTCTCAGATCATAGGCCAGTGAATTTTCAGTTCACCATCCCCCATGTAACTCCTAAAACATGCATTCCTGCACGTAAAGGCAGGAATGTTAACCATTTAACTGCCGCACGTTTCACTGAGGTTTACAACAATGACATGTTAATTCAGCCCCCATTGTTCCTCTCCAGCACTGAGGAGCTGACAAACCAGTTTGACTCTGTTTGTTTAAAGGCTTTGGATAAAGTAGCTCCTATTAAACCGAGAAGACCAAAACTCAGGGCCGAACCGTGGCTGAACGACACGACCAGAGCTGCCAGGCAGCAATGCCGAAAGGTGGAGAGGAAATGGAAAAAAGACAGTCTGCAGGTCTCTTTTGAGATGGTAAAAGAGAGCTGGCGCCGATATCAGAAAGCAGTGAAAACTGCTAAATCACAATACTTCTCTGATATCATTGCTGCAAACTCTCGTAACCCTCGAGTTCTGTTCTCCACCCTAAACTCTGTTCTCCACCTCACTGAACAATCACCCATGGAAGCCTCGACTGAGCTGTGCGAGAACTTCCAACATTTCTTTTTAGATAAAATCGCAACCACCAGGGCTCTCATTTCTCCTCCATCTCACGATCCATCCATCCCACCTCAATCTGTTGCTGTGTTTGAACATTTTGAACCAGTCTCTCTGTCCTCTCTAGAGCAGGTCATGTGCAGCCTGAAACCATCTGGCTCCCCCTTCGATGTGGTCCCCCCTCGGCTTCTAAAGGAGGTTTTTCACACTCTAGGTCCCTCCATTCTCTCGATTGTAAATAGCAGTCTATCCTCGGGTGTGGTGCCAAAATCATTAAAACATGCTGCTGTTCAACCCCTCCTGAAAAAACCAAACCTCGACCCGTCAGTATTATCCAATTTCAGGCCTGTCTCCAGACTCCCATTTGTTTCTAAACTTCTAGAGAAAATAGTTGAGTCCCAACTAAAGTGCTTCCTGGAGGATCACGCTATCCCCGAGCTATTCCAGTCTGGCTTCAAATCCCTCCACAGCACTGAGACTGCCCTACTGAAGGTTTTTAACGACATCTTTCTATCCACAGATACTGGTGACTCTGTGCTGCTTGTCCTATTGGACCTCACATCCGCTTTCGACACCATCGACCATGAGATCCTCATTGCTAGGTTGGAGCAGTGGGTGGGCATCTCAGGATCAGCCCTAAACTGGTTCAGATCCTACCTCTCTGACAGGTCTTTTTGTGTGTCCATCAATGATTTTACTTCTGCAGTGGCGGCTCTTAAATGGGGGGTTCCGCAGGGGTCCATCCTGGGTCCTCTCTTGTTCTCCTTATACCTGCTGCCACTCGGTGCTATTTTCCGGAAACACAATATACCTTTCCACTTCTACGCTGATGACTGTCAAATCTACTTCCCCCTAAGACAAAATGGTACAGGCTCTATTCAACCTCTGCTCGACTGCCTGGCTGACATCAGGGACTGGATGGCTTTAAATTTCTTAAGCTTCAATGATAAGAAGTCTGAAGCCATATTGTTCCTTCCCAATGACACAACCTCAAACCACTGCATTGACCTGTCTGCTCTACCCCTATCCGAAAAACAAAAAGTCAAAAATCTGGGAGTGATAATGGATCCTTCCATGAAACTCAACAGTCATGTAAACATGATCGTCAAATCCTGTTTTTTCCAGCTGAGGCGTCTGTCTAAGCTGAAGCCCATATTATCCAAAAAGCACCTGGAGACAGTGATTCACGCATTCATTACATCTAGGCTTGATTACTGCAATTCACTTCTGTTTGGCGTCAGTCAAGCCACCATTGCACGATTACAACTGGTTCAGAACGCAGCTGCCCGATTTTTAACCAGCACACGCAAAAGAGAGCACATTACACCAGTCTTGGCCTCCCTTCACTGGCTACCGGTTCATCTTCGAATCCAATTCAAAATTCTCATGTATGTCTACAAATCGCTGAACAGTCTCGCCCCCGCCTATCTCTCGGATCTGATACACCCATATGTCCCTCCACGTGCTTTGAGGTCAGAGGATCAGGTACTCTTAATAGTTCCAGAAACTCGCCTTAAGCGCAGGGGTGACAGGGCGTTCTCTGTAGCAGGCCCAAGACTCTGGAACGAGTTACCGCTGCTCATCAAACAGGCCCCCTCCCTCTCAGTTTTCAAATCCCGGTTAAAAACTCACTACTACTCCATCGCTTTCAATGCCAGCTGATTTGTATTGGATCGTTTGATTTATGATCTGCAATGTTTTTATGTTTTTCGTGTTGTACTTCATTGTCTGTGTTGCGTGTTTGTTTGTCCAGCACTTTGGTGTGGACTTGTTCCTGTTTAAAGTGCTTTATAAATAAAATGGTATGGTATGGTATGGTATGGTATAATACGCATTTTTTTTGCTCATTTGAATGTCCTGCGTATTAAACACCGAAGCGTATCATCTATGGATTTTTTCCCATATTTTTAGACCCATTTTTCGCTCTGATTCGCCGTTTTACATTTTGGGCAAAAATGGTGCAGTACCAGTTTCGGCCGCTATGGGCAGCAGCAGAGGACTCAGAGAGCGAAGAGGAAGAGGGCCACTTCCAGACGTTTCTAGCTCATGTGTCCGAAAAAAGCCTCCTCTGGTCGGACTGACTCTGTCGCTGCCCGCCCCTTGCTATGGATGTAGCTGTTTTTGTTAGCAAGATACCGTAACTCATAAACCACACCGCAAATTTTTAAATCCAACTGATTTCACATTTGGTTGAGCTCAGGGGACTGTCTGCTATAAAGTCAGGTAAGAAATATATTTTTTTAAGCGTTTATTTAGCTAAATTTAAAGAAACAAAGCGTCCGGTCCGAACCGCCTGCCTAAAATTCGGCAAACTTTTTTTTTTTTAAATCCAGCTGATTTGAACATTTCGTTAAGCTCAGGAGCACGTCTTCTATAAAGTCAGCTAAGAAATATTTTTTTAAGCGTTTATTTAGCTAAATTTAAAGAAACAAAGCGTCCGGTCCGAACCGCCTGCCTAAAATTCGGCGAACTTTTTTTTTAAATCCAGCTGATTTGAACATTTCGTTAAGCTCAGGAGCACGTCTTCTATAAAGTCAGCTAAGAAATATATATTTTTAAGCGTTTATTTAGCTAAATTTAAAGAAACAAAGCGTCCGGTCCGAACCGCCTGCCTAAAATTCGGCTAACTTTTTTTTTTTAATCCAGCTGATTTGAACATTTCGTTAAGCTCAGGAGCACGTCTGCTATGAAGTCAGCTAAGAAATATATTTTTTCTCGCAAAGAAATAATTGTTTTTACCGTGTTTCCTTGTGAAGTTCTTCGTACTCGCTTGCTTCTGTCGCCGCCATCTTAATCAGGGCAAATGAGGCACTGACGCGTCGTGTGGCGATGACGCGTATTAAACACCGAAGCGTATTATGTAGGATTTTTTCTTGTTTATTGTTAATAATTGGACAAAGCGTATTAAACACCGGTGCATATTTTACAACGGCGAATACGGTAGCTAAGGCAAAGCAGAGGGCGTACAATGAGTTGTATAGGAGACTGGACACTAAAGAGGGCGAGAAGGACTTGTACCGATTGGCAAGACAGAGGGATCAGGCTGGAAAGGATGTGCAACAGGTTAGGCTTATTAAAGATGGGAATGGGAATGTTCTAACAAGTGAGGAGAGTGTGATGGGAAGATGGAAGGATTACTTTGAGGAGCTAATGAATGAAGAGAATGAAAGAGAAAGAAGAGTGGAGGTCATAGAAACTGTGGACCAGGAAGTGGGAAAGATTAGTGAGGGTGAAGTCCGGAAAGCTCTGAAAAGAATGAAGAAGGGGAAGGCAGTAGGACCTGATGACATACCAGTGGAGGTTTGGAAATGTCTTGGAGAGATGGCAGTGAGGTTTTTGACTCAAATATTTAATGGAATATTTGAGGGTGAGAAAATGCCTGAAGAATGGAGAAGAAGTGTGCTGGTTCCCATTTTTAAGAACAAGGGTGATGTACAGAGTTGTAGCAACTACAGGGGAATTAAGTTGATGAGCCACACGATGAAGATCTGGGAGAGAGTTGTGGAAGGAAGGCTTAGACAAGAGGTGACTATCTGTGAGCAGCAGTATGGTTTCATGCCAAGAAAGAGCACCACAGATGCCATCTTTGCTTTGAGGATGTTGATAGAGAAGTACAGAGAGGGTCAGAAAGAACTCCATTGTGTGTTTGTGGATTTAGAAAAAGCATATGACAGGGTGCCAAGAGAGGAGGTGTGGTATTGCATGAGGAAATCTGGAGTGGCAGAAAAGTATGTTAGACTGGTACAGGACATGTATGAGGACAGCAGGACAGTGGTGAGATGTGCTGTAGGAGTGACAGATAGCTTCAAGGTGGAGGTGGGATTGCATCAAGGATCGGCTCTGAGCCCCTTCTTGTTTGCTCTGGTGATGGACCGACTAACAGATGAGGTCAGGCAGGAATCCCCATGGACTATGATGTTTGCAGATGACATTGTGATCTGTGGTGAGAACAGGGAACAGGTGGAAGAGAACTTGGAGAGGTGGAGGTATTCACTTGAAAGAAGAGGAATGAAAGTCAGCCGTAGTAAGACAGAGTACATGTGTGTGAATGAGAGGGAGGCCAGTGGAACAGTGAGGCTACAAGGAGCAGAGGTCACAAAGGTGCAGGACTTCAAGTACTTGGGGTCCACTGTCCAGGAAAATGGGGAATGTGGTAAAGAGGTGAAGAAGAGAGTCCAGGCAGGATGGAGTGGATGGAGAAAAGTTTCAGGAGTGATTTGTGACAAAAGGTGTCAGCAAAGGTCAAAGGAAAAGTTTACAAGATAGTGGTGAGACCAGCTATGTTGTATGGTCTGGAGACGGTGTCATTGACAAAAAGACAGGAGAAAGAACTGGAAGTAGCAGAAATGAAGATGCTGAGGTTCTCCTTAGGAGTGACAAGGATGGATAAGATCAGGAATGAGATCATCAGAGGTACAGCACATGTTGAACAACTGGAGATAAAGTTAGGGAGGCCAGACTGAGATGGTTTGGACATGTCCAGAGGAGGGACAGTGGGTATATTGGTAGAAGGATGTTAGAAATGCAGGAAAAAGACAAAGAGGAGATATATGGATGCAGTTAGAGAGGACATGAAGGTAGCTGGAGTGAGGACAGAGGATGCAGAGGACAGAGTGAGGTGGACGAGGATCTGAAAAGGGAAAAGCCGAAAGAAGAAGAAGAAAGAAGAAGATACCAATGACAGATAAAATAATATTTATAGCAAAAATAAGATTTTTATAAAATTCAACCCTCAGATCTCACACTCTGTAGTTTGTAACTGTGTTGTTTGGGTGGAATAAGAAAATTCCAAAGCTTTCATACATCAGTAATAACCAGAAGTGCAGAGGACTGAGTCTCCCTTTGTTGCAGCTGAACACGTCACATGGGCATTACAGAAATAAAATAATTATCTATGTTGTGCGGTTGTTCCTAGGGGCGCACCGATAAATCGGCCGGCCAATTTATCGGCCCCGATTTCCTTAATTTTGGGAAATCGGCCAATGCTTGCATGAGAAACCGATTTTACAGATTTTTTCGTTTGTTTCAACAACAATTGTCTAAACTTCATGTACCGTATATTTCTGAGCACTACCTTGTGACCATTTAAAACAAGTTAGTATTGTTTCTAGAATATTGTACAAGGGTCTGTTTTCAACAAAATTAGATTGAAATTTGAAGGCGCATTGTGACCTTACAACATCTAACAATGTTGCTTATAAAACAAAATTGTATCAGCCAAAATCGGAATTGGCAGGTCAGACTTTGTAGAAATCGGTGATCGGCCAAAAAAACTGCAATCGGTGCACCCTTAATTGTTCCCATTAAGAAAATCCAGAGGCTTAATACTGTTGCAGCTTAAATACAAGTCTACATTTATGACTTTTTTTAAACAGACTTTATTTTGCCTAACAACTTCAACAACAATATATTCAAACAAACAGTGCATTCCCTACCAAATCTAAAAATGTACAAGATGCCTTAGTAGTGTTGTGTAGACAGCTTCAAATTAAGTCTCACATTACATCTATTTGAAGTTAGGCACATGTTTGCAGACAAAACTTATTTTGCTTTGCATGTTCACCTAAACTGCATAATACAGTACACAGTTTCTGAAATAATGCTGTCTATGCCAAGTTTATATACACTGACTGTACATATATACTGTATATTTTTACATAAACAGACATAGGTCAGGTTTGCATCCTGGATTTAACTACTTTCATTAAAAAAATATGTGAGCTTTTTTTATATATACTGTACATATACCGTATTTTCTAGAATATAGGTCGCACTGTCCAATTATTGCCCAAAAATTGGAAAAATCCATATATAGGTTGCACCTGAATATAGGTCGCACCTACGTCAAAATGTGGACTGCGTTTAGCTCTGCTGCAAATGTCTGCCACAGGAGCACACAGCAAGGCTTTTAAGAAGATTAACACTTAAAAACAATTATTTGTTTGATAAAAATTATAGCAAATATGTGTCTGAGCTGAACTTTTCTTTAATAAATGAATAATTTTAGCAGGATAAACACCTAAAAAAATATATTTGTTAGCTGACATTATTGTAAGAGTGTGTCTCAGTTTAATTTTTGTTAATAAATGATTACAAATCAGCTTATTTTATAAAAAGCCATAAATAGGTCACACCTGAATATAGGTCGCAGGGCATGCAAAAATGATAAAAAGCCGCAACCTATATTACGGAAAATACGGTATTTAAAATAATTCAAGTAAACCAGCTACAGTATTTATACCACATATCTATTCTGGAAGTTGTTATAATTTAAGCAAATTATGAAAAAAAGTGGAGAACACAAAGGTGAACGATGTTCTTTTTAATCTTTAGAAGTCATTTTGCTTTTCATTTCATGACTATATTTTTACTTGATAGCATTTTCCTACTTATGATCAATGCAAATTCCCATTGTTTCAACACATTAGCCAACAATTTTTTTTTCAGGGAATGCCTTTGCCAGATAAGTTTTCCTATAGTAAGAAAATCACAAATTCACCAATATTACACCTGAGTCAGCATGAAGGTTGGCATACCTATTAAGAGACTATTTTTGGCCATTTAAAAAAAGGTTTTAGTTTTCCCTGGTTTATTCTCCAAGCAAAATCACTGTGATCTGTGCTTAGAAAACAAAAATGCAGACTCAAGGAAGCTTAAGGACCAATTTTCTGTGCCACAGTGCAACTAATTAAACAGAAAAGCATCCTCTGACTCAGGAACCATTTCACTCAGCTGATCTCTGTTTCTCATACATCATCCTCTGCCTACCACTGATTTCTGGCTGAAGTTGTCAGGATGAAGCAACCGCTGAAGCTGCAAGTATCTTGTCTGCAGCTTTTGTGTGTCCAGAGTGAATGTGTCGTCACTGCAAAGAGAAAACAAAGGCATAAAGGAAATACATGTATTCAGATCTGACTGACTTAGGTCGATTTTCAACATTTTAATGAACATTAGGAGTTATAAGGCACTAACCAATCCATGATCTTGAAGTATGACGTCCTTTCCTGAGGAGGTTGGATAGTTTGACATGAGCTGCAGAAGAATGTGGGCGATTTGACAAGGAGTTGTTTACATTTCCAGCAATTCAGTTTAACTTCACTTGTGCTGTATATCCTCAGTGAAATTGTTTTGTTATTGAAGTAAAACCCTCCTCGTTCATTTCCCAGTTTTCTGAAGAAGGTGTTGTTCCAAGTGTCCTTCTTCAAGAAGTTCTTGTGGCAGCAAGTTGACACACAGTGTGAGTTTCTTGTTACAGCATTTGGAGCAGGAAGTCGGTTCTTCATCAGCCAGCGTGGGTTTAGCACAGCCCGATGTAAACATGTAATTCGCATTGAGGAAAATGAAAACATGCCTAAAAACACACAGTACACAGCTTTGATGGCAGTCAAAACAAGGACATTTCTCTCCTCGAACAGAGGAAGAGGATTTCTTCTTCTACGTTTAGTCAAACGGCACAGCAGCGCCACCACTGGCTGGATGACGTAATAACAATAATGTCTCGGAGGTGCCGAGAAGAAAAACATCAGCTAACTAGCTGTACATAGCACTTTTTTTTATCAGTATTAAACTCAGGTTATATTTGTATGCAGCACACAGTTTGAAGTAAGTTGAATAAAGCAGATTTTTTTACGCTTCTATGAAATGTACCAGCTGCCGTTGAGGATGACAACTTCGCCCGACCGCAGCAGTCAACATGTAGCCGAGTTAGCTTCTTAGCTAGTGACTGATTAGCGTTGTTCGCTAACGTGATTAAATACAACAACAAAAAAATGTTTATTTCTCTGCTCTATGCTAACAAGCAAGATAACTTGCTTATAAATTGTTGTTTATGTAAGATACCTGGGAGATTTTTTTTTTTAAAGTCTAGTCGTTTTTATGTTGATTCTAGAGAAAAGTCACCAAGATGTTTTTTTTCATTTAACGGTTGAATGAAAAAAATAATCTCAATGGTTAATCTCATTGAGCCTCGAGGACTCATTTACAAGAGGGGCATGTCTACAAACTAAATAATGATGACAACAGTAGAATTTCCTTAAACAATCAACAAGATGTAACTTTCTGTTGAGTAGCTAACTTGGCTAAATCATAAAATGCATCTTCTAATATTATTACCATCATGGATGTTTGAACCGAAAGTCCAAATAATGTTCAATCTGCGGCAAGTTGCTTTGTAATTAAATTAATAACCCGTAAAGTTCATTGTGGTAAAGTGTTGAATTTGTCTGCAGGGCTTCACTGAGGAATGGTCTATGATATACAGGACAGTGTGAAACACATTTTCATCCCCCAAATGTCTTTTCTTCTCTCAGATCTCCTGTTAATCTGCATGACGATGAAAGAAGCCACGATCCATGAAAAGTATTGGATGCACAGAAAGTGGCTGGTCCACTGGAGACATCATCAAGCACTGGAGCACAGATAACACCTACGGTATTTCTGACAAGTGATTACATTTCTGGGTGGACCTGTTGCTGCTATCTCATCTGTCTGTCCAGACTGCTGTTGGACATGTTGTTAGGTGTGTAAAAGTTCCTCAGATCTGAAGCCAGCGTAACTTTGTTTATTTGGCTGAAGATCAGACTAGGCCTCTCAACTTCTTGACTTTACGGTTTCCTAACAGTGTGCAAGTTGTGCTGATTGTTAGCTCTTGATTTCTTGCTGTGTGTGTGTGTTTTGGGTACAGTGGGAGTGCAAAAAGTGACGGCAGACTATTCCAGAGAGACAGTAGTTGGAGACAGAAGTATCCGCAAGATAAACAGGATCTACTCCTGAAGGTCGAGGGAGGTGCTTCTCAAGGCCCTCACAGACAATACGCTGGTTATTATTAAAGGAAATGACTAAGAATAGAGAGCAGGGGAACAAGGTAGCTCCTCTGGCGCTTCGTTTGTTTGGTTTAAACTAGCCAAAACGGAACATCATCTTTAGAAGAGTGATTTCTTTAGCTTCAATGTTAGGTGTGTCGCAGTCGCACAAGGCAAAAGGTTGATTACAAGGGCTGTATATGTCATGGACAGCAGAGGCAAAGGACTGTCGTCGTGGATCTTTCTTCACTGTTTATAAATGGCATTGTTGTACTTTACGTCTCAGTTTTGTAAGTAAAGCTATTTTTATGTACATTTAGGACATTTTTTCCATCTTTATAAGCATTAGTTAAGTTTTCACAAAATTGCTTATGTCTGAGTTGACCATCCATATTTCTTGCCAGTACTAAAATGTAGAGAAAGTTAGCATTTAGCAGATTTATCCTAGTTAGGAGGGAATTAAAAGTTTTATGATAGGCTGTGTACGCCTTATTAACAAATTTGGTATCAGTCATGATGTAATCACTACAAGACTATGTAATATCACAGAAAGAGGAATTAATGAAAAACATGACCAAGAAAAAGTCTGGTTCTGACTAAATAAATAAATAAAAGAATTCAGGAATTCCAATTTCTTAAGTATTTCTTTCTTAAAGTAAACTTTTGCATATCAATTTACACTATCCATTTTGGTCTAAATACTGTACTTTTAAAGTGCTATTGCTTGTTTGCTTATTTATTTATTTTACTTACTAACTTACTCTTACTTTAGGCAGCTGGTACATTTCATACAAGCGTAAAAAATCTGCTTTCTTCAACTTACTTCAAACTGTGTGCTGCATACAAATATAACCTGAGTTTAATACTGATAAAAAAGTACTTACCTACTTAAATTTTCAAACATTGCATTTGTCCATTACCAAACGTTTGTCTTTATTACTCTTTTAATCACAAAACCTTTGTTGGCAATTACTTGTCCTGTAACTAATTGTGGCTAACATCTTATTTTTACATTTTTTTTTAGTTCCTTTTTAAACTGTAGTATGATTGTAAATTATTTCTACTGAAAGCTGAAGATAAGTAGCAATTTCAAGACATTGAACTCTTGGGTATAAGAACAATTCTGTTTTTATTTGCATTTCAAGGTTCATAAATTAAAATTGCACCATGAATTTTTTTTAATTGATTTGGCTTAAATTCATAATGTGCCAACAATAACCCTACAATGTTATAGTAAGCATAATTATTTGTTATATTATATCAATGGAGGGTCATTTAAATACAATCAGAAGGTTGCTGCCTTGAGAAAAAATAAAGATTGTTGGCACTAATTCTCCACTTGAATCCCATCAAACCGTAACAGGTGGAGAAGATGCTTCATGAAAATGTTGTTGAAAGAGTCCCAGTCTAGCCTCAAAATGTGTAAAAATACAAAAAACACATAATGTCTATAATTTCACATTGTTATACAGGGAACACTAATGACTTGCATGGTAATAACAAAATAATCGGAGTTCGCTCAAATAAATAATCATAATCAGGCAATTGTTTAATGACTGTGAGGAACATTATGAATCTGCTTAAAATCGGGTAACATCAGTGTGACAAAGTACCAATTATCACAGTAAAGTAGCAACAAGCAAGTGTTCTTTGAAAGTACTGGCCATTGTGGTGGTTTTAGATACCATCAGCATTGAAATTAAGTTCAGAAAAATATTTTTCTGATCAATTTTTTCAGCCATATTTTTAAACTTTCAGACAGCTGAAAGGTTCAACACATGGCACAACAGGTGTGATGTAGCAGTGGAGAAATCAAACATCTTTACTCTGCTTGTTGTCTTATACAAGACACTGGAAACAGTAGGCCTTCACACTTTAGCCTGTGCATGTTGTGTACGTTTGACTGCTGCTCAGCTGTGGTACATTTACCGTACTGACAGGGAAACTGAAAAAAAAAAGGATTATTTCAAGTGTCCAGTCTTCCATTCATTCAACCTTTATTTATACAGGCTAGCCTCGTTGAGTCACGGGGACTCATTTCAAGCTCAAAACCATCTGGTTTCAATCATTAGCTGGTTGATTTGTGCATCCATTAGTAAAAAGTGAACTTACCGTATTTTCCGGTCTATAAGTCAAATTTTTTTGCCTAATTTGCATGCCCTGTGACTAATAGAGAGGTGAGACGTGTTAATGGATTTTCCCCCATATTTTTAGACAAATTTTTGGCTCAGATATGACCGTTTTTCTTTTTTGGCAAAAAAATGGTGCAGTACCACTTTTGTCCGCTAGGGTACACCGACCGTTCCCACCTCATGTGTCTGAAGGCAGCCTCCCCTGGTCGGACGACTGTCGCTGCCCGGCCTCCTGCTTTGGAGGTAGCTACTGTTAGCTGTGTTTGTTAGCAAGATAAGTCCAGAACCACAGGACAGATTTTTATCAAACTTACAGAAAGTAATCACTGTATGGACATTTACAAGTGACTAGCTTTATGAGATGTTTGAGATAAAATTCCATGTTTTATGGGCATAAACGTGTCGTGGCTAGCTTCGTTCTTTTTCCGTGTATATTTTAGCAAATAGCTCATAAACCACTCAGCGGATTTTCTTTAAACTTACAGAAAGTAATTAATGTGTGGTCATTTACAAACTTTTAGCTGTTGGAATTGTTTGAGATAAAATTCAATCTTTTAGCTTCGTAAATATGCAGCTGTTAGCTTGTTGTTTTTCCGGAGACTATTTATCTAAATAAGTCATGAACTACAGAACAGATTTTTATCAAACTTACAGAAAGTAATCACAACATGGACATTTACAAACTTTTACCTGTATGAGACATTTGAGCTAAAATGCGATTTATTTATCATTTATTTTCGTAGCGCATGCGACAGTTTGGAAGACGTCAAAGCGAAACAATTTAAATCCAGCAGATTTGACCATTTCCTGAATTTATTAAGGAACGGTTAAGCTCAGGAACCCTTGTGCTATAATGTCAGCTAAGAAATATATATTTTTAAGCGTTTATTTAGCTAAATTTTAAAGAAATAAAGCGCGCACATGGCGAAAATACTTTTTAAAATCCAGCTGATTTGACAATTGCGTTAATTTATTAAGGAAAAGTTCAGCTAAGACACATCTTTGCTATAATTTTCAGCGAACAAATACTGTAATTGTTTTTACCGTGTTAATCTTGTGAATTCCTTCCGTGCGCGCTCGCTCCTGTGGCTGCCATTTTCAGCAGGGCAAATGAGGCGCTGACGCGTCGCATAGCAGTGACGCATAATAGATGTGACTTAACTGAAGGTGCGACACGTTTATGGATTTTTCCAATTTATTGCCAATAATTGGACAAAGTGACATAGAAAGGTGAGATTTTCAGGCGGAAAATACGGTATTTGCTTCTACAATTTTTCTTTATTTACTTTTAATTTTTCCATTGTGTCAACAGTTGTGTTGTAAGTAGTGTTTTGTGTCAATGGCTACGCAGTGCTTAATTTGTAAACCAAACGATGTCAGAACGCAAATAGCGGGGGTGGGTGGGTGGTGAGTTTTTTTTTTTTATAAAGTAGATGCCATTTCCTGCATTCTGATGTATTTTAGGCCCTGTTTACACGGACACTGTGTGGGGGAAACGGAACTTATGGGCATGTTAATTAGGTCAAAAGTTTTGCGTTGACACAGGCGAATCCTGTGGATACGACTCTTCCCCCCCCACCCCCAGTCCTCATGATTTCACTGTAGTTACCATGCTGGGCCATTAGATGGCGCTGTGATTTTTGGAACCTTCACTACTGCGCATGCGTGCTGCCTGAGGTAAACAGAGCAGACGAGGCAGCCTGTTTTCCTCTCTGGCTAAAAGTTCAGCTAACTACAAGTTGTTGTCAACAAGTTAACAACAAGTTAAAGCTGGAATTTGGATAAGAGTCAACAGATTTGACACCAAGTGGGGCCGCTTCATCTAACAAGCTGCACACCAGACGCTGAGCAGAACCAGAACCGAGTGACGATGTCTGACTTTAGTCCGTGAGAATCAGCTGATTTCCAGCAGCGCTACAAGGTAAACAATGTTCTTAATAATGTTTCCTTGTGTTTAGTTTGATCACAGAACAACCAACTGAGGTTTTATTTTTATTTTTTTCCTGCGAGGTCGAAGCTGTCGTTCCACGAAGCGAACCGGATGTGGGTCCAGTGTCCACCAGGATGAAAACAACAGAGTCCAGTTCATTACAGTTCGGTTAACGTGTTTTTAAAAGTGTTCAATTTAATTCTCAGTGTTTGTGACATGAGTTTGTGGTGTTGAATAAATAAATAAATTAAAAATCAACCTGGTGTCTTCATTTTCAGCAGCATGTTAGGCATGACGTAACGAGTCCAGATAGCTTCATTTAGCTCAGATAAATTTAAATATCTCCCACGCTAACATAAATACTGTTTATTATTGTTAAACTGTTAATATATAGCACATTTAGTATGTTATAGTGCAGCGTGACACGTGAAATGTCCGACTGCCTCGTTAACAGACAACTGGATCCAGGCAGCTGCTCTCTTCCAACACAGATGCAGGTAAGGTGTAGAATAATTAAATATGAGAATCAAAATATATTCCATCAGCTATAGTTCAGAAAGTGGTGCGTGTGTCCACTGTCCAGTCCACCGCCATTGTTAAAATGCCGGCTGTCTGCGCGTGCGTGCTGCGTGCATGTGTTCAAACAAAAGCTCCACGGGAGATGTTTACATTATCAACGGGGGGTCAGCGAAAAACTTCCACCTTGAGAGCAGGGTCAGAAAAGTATCGGAGTCAAAGAGGGGGGCCAGCAGCGTCGTGTAGGCAATAAGCAAAGTCGCAAAGAGAAAGTAGCGGTTACACTCAAAATACGCGCCGTGTAAACTGGCCCTTAGAGAGCGGTGTTGAGTACTATCTCCATTGCACTGCCTTCGTGTGCTTCAATTCTCAGTTGTTTAGTTGTACAATGAGAAGACTTAAAAAAGAAAAATTAGGAAAGTAAATTAAACTGTCTTTTTGATAGCTGTTATTTTGACAAATTGGTACCGTTGTTTTGATGTGATGTATGAAACGTAATTACCTCTCAAAATTTCTATTGTATTTTTAATAAATTTTATGAATGACCCACTCAAACTGTAAAACTGATTTGCAATTTGCTGTTTACCGTAATTATATTTTTGTGATTTTAATTACCGGTAAATTGCCCATGACTGAACTTTTAGGGGTGGAGATTTATTTTAAGGGTAGAAGTGGAAATGCTTACTTGAAGGGGTAGCTCTGATATTTTAGGAAGCTTGTAAGTGGCTGTTATGTTTAAAAAGAGTGTTTATGTAATTATTTTCAGATTATATGTCCAATATAGGTTTTATTCATTTAAGACAGTCAAATTTGTTCATAACTTTATTATTAGTAATCTGAGTGTTACCGGATCCAAGCAAACAATTACCAGAATGCATATTGTTAAAATAAGAGAATTCCCAGATCCTGTTCCGGCAGGATCCGGCTCAAATTAAGTCCTGTGGCTTCATCAAAAACTGGTAACTAAACCTTGGGTAACTGGTTTAGTCTTTGTAACAGTGGGACCAACAGTAAAGCATAAAAAACACTTTAGGATAGTAATATTGGTAGCACGTTTAAATGTTCAGGCTGCTGTTTAATATACCATATTATTTTACATTATTAGTGTTTAGTGTATATCTTAGATCCCTGTACTGTATACTATTTATTTTTATACTTTATTATTTTTTTGCTATTTTTGGGTGTAACTTGGATCTTGGGTACGATTGACCATAAAGACCCCTGAAATGTAATTTTTGTCAAGAACAAAACTGTTATGTATCCTGAAGGGATTTAATGAATATTTTTTTTAAACCTCAGTTTAGGTCACCTGAAGTCTGCAGCCTCCTGCTGCACTTTTTTCACTCAGCTTCAAACAGGCTTGATTAGCTGAGCTGCAACACCTGTTGACTCTCTCCCTTTATAAGCTCAGGGCCAAAGCCTGAACAGTGTGGAGGTTTGAAGGTAGAGGTTGGTTGAAGCCAGCAGAGGTCTTGTGGTCAATCCAGCTAAAGGTAAAATAAGTTTGTTGCTGAATACAAACTGTGGTGTTGTGAAGCTTGTAGTGCAGGGAGTTTCTCCACCCTCCCTGGTTGTTTGTGAGCTCTAGTTAACCTAGAGTTTGTTTGTTTGTTTGCTCCTGTTGGAGTGTGTGTTTGTTGGAGCACCTGAGTGCTCTTGTGGATGCTCTAATTGATCTAGAGTTTTGGCTGTGGTGTGCTCCTGTGAGTTGTGTTTTGGAGCACGGTGTGCTCATAAGGACTCTTTAGGTAGAGTGAGTTAGGAACACTGACAGGACTGACAGTGTTCTGTTTTGTAACCTGAGAGGTGTGGACTTGAGCTCTGAGGCTCAAGTGTGTTGAGTTTGGGACTGTAAGAGGTTTGTGTCTGTCCATAGGACAACAGTTGTTTTTTCCCTCTTACATGTATTTACTTTCATTACTTTTGGTTGGGTAAAGCGGTAGTCCTGTTTTCGCTATTTTATTTGTTTTACATCCTGTAGGCCTAGTGTTTTGGTAGAGGTAGCCCGCTGTCTAACAGGGTTCGCCGGCTCTGTATAGAGTTGGCTCTGTTGGGCAGCTTTATTTTTCTTTGGGCCGCTTTATCCAAACCCACCTTTCGGTTGAACTTTCTTTTTTTTTAGGACGTGGGACGCCTGGAGAAGCTGGAGGTGGTTCCCCTCCTACAGATGACCCTTTTTCATTTAATAAATTTGTTAAACCTTTTCCTTGTGTCCTGTGTCCATTAAATATGTTTTGATCTTTGTTGGATCGTAACATATTTATTGGGGGCTCGTCCGGGATTTGAATTAGTATTGGGGGCTCGTTTGTAAGGTGCTGTGTTTTTTGAGTTGTCTGCTCGTCTGTTTGTCTGCACAGGACAAACTTGTTGGAGTGTTTCTGTGAAGCACTTGAGTTTTTAGACAGCTGAGCACCTGCTGTGCATGTTTGTGGGAGTCTGGTTTTGAGCAGACATTGTGGTTTTTGTGCTTAATCTTGAGAGTGTTGTGAAGTCTTTTTGAAGCCAAGTGTTATTTGACAGTGGTTAATAAAATTAACTGCTCCTTTTTTACATTTGGTGTGTTTTGACAGCTGTGTGCTGTAGTTTGCACTCTCTCTGGAGCTGACAGGACCAGCTCCTAGTTGCTGATTGAGCTGAAACACGCAGCTGTGTGTGTTTTTGGATTGTGCTGCGTTCAAATGCAGCTGGGATTTTTGCTGTTTACAGTGAAAGTCTTTTGAAGAAGGGTACAGCATAAAGCTGTTTGTCTGCATCATGGCATTCAATTTGAAGACATTTATTGAACAGCCTACAGTGCAGGTCTTTGCAGACTGCACAAGAGACCAAAAACTAAGTGTTGCTAACCATTTTAAGATTGACGTCAGAAAACATGCTGATGGTGAATGGATGGGGAGTGAACTACTTTGTGAATTGGTCCAGCTTGGGATATTTCCTGAGCTTAATGAACAAGAGCGTCTAAGAAAAGAATCTGCTTTGAGGAAAGCAGAACATGATGAATGGATTGCCTTGAGGAGAAAGAAGCTTGAAGAGGAGCGAGCTGCTTTAAAAGAAAAACAAGAGCGTGAACTTTTGTTTTTTAAAAAGCAGGAACAAGAACGACAAGCTGCTCAGGAAGAGAAGAGACGTCTTCTGGAGAAAGAAAGACAGGAGCTGCTGAAAGAGATGGAGCAAGCAAGACTGGAGTCACAGAGAGACATAAAACTTCAGTCTCAACAACTCCATTCTGAACTGGTGACACCAGAGTCTAGCACTCAAGCAGGTGAGCCTCTCACACCTCAACAGGAGGAGGTGCCTGAAGAGCACCGACAAGAAGAGGACAAGGTGGATTTAAGCGACAGCTTAATGGTGAACTGTGAAGTCGAGCAGATTCCAGTGGAGGAGGTGAAACTTGTGCTGTCCTCACCACATCTTCAGGGAGAAGATGACGATGATCTCGGTGACAGTTTTACACTGTTGTTTGACACTGTACTACTACTCCCAGTTCAGTCAAGTGAGGACCTGAAGAGCCTGAGAGAGATGAAGCCACACATGACACCTTCTCCTGCTCCTTTATGTCCCATTTCTGCCACTACAGAAATCGCAGAGAAAGTGGTGGTGGATGACATGGGACCGTCGCATCAACCTAAAACAAGAGATGGGTCTGAAGAACACATGTTACTGTCTGTGAGAGATGAAATCCTGCTGCCCTATATAGGACATATTGTGCATGAATCTGCATCTAACACATTTTCCTGTGTTTTCAGTGTGGCTGAAAACAAAGTGGCTACAACTGACCAAAAGGTCTCATTACAGCTGACCAGAGAGAGCTGTCCAGGACTGACCAATACTGAAATGGAGAACAGCTGCCCTCTGTCTACAAATGAGAAACAACTCTCTTGTTTTCTGATTAACCTCATCAAACATGGTGTTAGTAGTTGTTTGGGGTCTGTTGATAAGCAAAAGCTTTTTAGGGTACAACCAGACCCAAGACGTCGTTTTGGTTTCAATACCTTTTGAGAATCTATAGATTAGATGTAAGCGGTTTGACAGACTAGTTTTTAATGAGGTTTTTAGTCTGTTTGAGTGATGAGGACCGTTACATGCAACCTCACTGTTTTATATGGGTGATGTACGATGTTTTTACCTCACATCTACATCACCCCATACAAAACATTTAGCGGTGGGAGTGTTATGTATCCTGAAGGGATTTAATGAATATTTTTTTTAAACCTCAGTTTAGGTCACCTGAAGTCTGCAGCCTCCTGCTGCACTTTTTTCACTCAGCTTCAAACAGGCTTGATTAGCTGAGCTGCAACACCTGTTGACTCTCTCCCTTTATAAGCTCAGGGCCAAAGCCTGAACAGTGTGGAGGTTTGAAGGTAGAGGTTGGTTGAAGCCAGCAGAGGTCTTGTGGTCAATCCAGCTAAAGGTAAATAAGTTTGTTGCTGAATACAAACTGTGGTGTTGTGAAGCTTGTAGTGCAGGGAGTTTCTCCACCCTCCCTGGTTGTTTGTGAGCTCTAGTTAACCTAGAGTTTGTTTGTTTGTTTGCTCCTGTTGGAGTGTGTGTTTGTTGGAGCACCTGAGTGCTCTTGTGGATGCTCTAATTGATCTAGAGTTTTGGCTGTGGTGTGCTCCTGTGAGTTGTGTTTTGGAGCACGGTGTGCTCATAAGGACTCTTTAGGTAGAGTGAGTTAGGAACACTGACAGGACTGACAGTGTTCTGTTTTGTAACCTGAGAGGTGTGGACTTGAGCTCTGAGGCTCAAGTGTGTTGAGTTTGGGACTGTAAGAGGTTTGTGTCTGTCCATAGGACAACAGTTGTTTTTTCCCTCTTACATGTATTTACTTTCATTACTTTTGGTTGGGTAAAGCGGTAGTCCTGTTTTCGCTATTTTATTTGTTTTACATCCTGTAGGCCTAGTGTTTTGGTAGAGGTAGCCCGCTGTCTAACAGGGTTCGCCGGCTCTGTATAGAGTTGGCTCTGTTGGGCAGCTTTATTTTTCTTTGGGCCGCTTTATCCAAACCCACCTTTCGGTTGAACTTTCTTTTTTTTTAGGACGTGGGACGCCTGGAGAAGCTGGAGGTGGTTCCCCTCCTACAGATGACCCTTTTTCATTTAATAAATTTGTTAAACCTTTTCCTTGTGTCCTGTGTCCATTAAATATGTTTTGATCTTTGTTGGATCGTAACACAACCCAAAGCTCATGACCATAGATGAGGGTGGGAACGTAGATCGATCGGTAAATTGAGAGCTTTGCCTTTCGACTCAGCTCTCTCTTCACCACGACAGACTGGTACAGCACCCGCTTCACTGCGGATGCTGCACCTATCCGCCTATCGATCTCACGCTCCAGTTTTCCCTCATTCGTGAACAAGACCCCGAGATACTTTTTTTCATTCATTCATTCAACCTTTATTTAGTCAGGTAAATCTTTTGAACCTCATGGGCTCATTTACGAAAGCGACCTGCTAAAACTAAAGAACAATGAACAGCAGTGGTAGAATTTCCTTAAACAATAAACAATAAACAAACAAACAATAAACAATAGAAAACAAAAGAGAGAAAAAAAACAAAAGATTTTTTTTTTTTTTTTAACAAAGTATCAAAAAACTAGCAAAACATTATAAGGTAGACGTATAAAATCAAAGACAGGAACAAATCTGCATTGGTTTTTGCCAGGATTCCAACAGATTCTGAAAACCAT
>JBBPBX010003299.1:38740-58058 GCA_038048925.1 Garcialebias charrua | reverse complement strand
AAACTTCAATACAGGTAACCCCCGACCTACGACCCCATCGACCTGCGAACCACGGGACCTACGAACATATCATATTTAATAAAAATATGAATTAAAAAAAAAAAAAAAAATTTTTTTTTTTTTTTTTTTGTGTTTAAATGTTCTTAATTTCATGTGTACATCACTTTGTTGCAGCTCTGGTTGTTTTAAAGGCTTTATAAATAATAATTATGATAAAAAAGATCATTTCTGATCATTTTTGAGCAATTTTTGAGCAATCTTGGGCAACAGGAAGTAGGTCTTCAGTTTACACGGTCACAAATTAATGTAGAACACCGGACGCTATTTTAGGTTCAGTCACTGGGGTCTCCGGTCACAAATTAATGTAGAACACCGGACGCCATCTTAGGTTAGCTGCCGAGAGCCGGACGAAGACTGGTGACCAGGATGGCTTCATATGGATTAATTACTAGCTGGAAACGTCTCTGTGAACTTTGTGGATGTCTCAAGCAGCAGCGGATTTATCGCCGATCGTGCCAGGCCGCCGTGCGAACACCTCCGGCCGGCCTGGCTACACCTCCGGCCTGGCTAGCTCCAGAGCTAACACTGGAGCTAACACGGGAGCCGGCCTTTTGAACACTGGTGACCAGGATCGCATCATATGGATTAATTACTAGCTGGAATAGCTCTGTGGACGTCTCAGGCTGGAGCAGCGGCTGGAGCAGCAGCTGCAGATTGATCGCGCCGCCGCTCCAACACTAGCTCATGGCTTGGCTAGCAGAAGCTAGCCAGCTAGCTAACACAGGTCTGGAGCAGCTGCGGTGGCTTGCCGGCCCCCGCGCTGCTTGGCCCGAAAACAATCAACGCATGGCAACCTATGTCGGCTTTGACCATCTCAAAGTAAGAAAATATATTTTTATTTATTCTGTAAATGTGAATAGCAATGTTTAACATTACAGTACACTACTTTACATGCTTAAATGTGTGCGCGCGCTCCGTTAGCATGATAAATAAAGGTTGAATGAATGAATAATTTTTTTTTTTTTAATATAATTTTCACCCCCTACCTACGAACGGATCGAGCTGCGAACGGTTCTTAGGTCCCAAACTCGTTCGTAGGTCGGGGTTCCCTGTACTTAAACTCCTCCACTTGGGGCAGGACCTCCTCCCCGACCCGGAGAAGGCATGCTACCCTTTTCCGGCTCAAGACCATGGCCTCGGATTTGGAGGAACTGATCCTCATCCCGGCCGCATCACACTCTGCTGCAAACCGCTCCAGCGAAAGCTGTAGATCACGAACTGATGAAGCCAATAGGACCACATCATCTGCAAAAAACAGATGATGATTTACAGATGACAACAATGGGAGTACAATTAATGGAAAAGTACGAAACNAGGAGCACAGAACAACCCAAAAAAAAATCAACTCACACTGTGAGAAATGCCTGCGAGAACAGAAGAGTTTTTTAGCAGACTTGAACTGAGGAAGGGAGGTGGCCTGCCTAACTTTGGGGGGCAGGTTGTTCCAGAGTTTGGGGCCCATGACTGAAAAAGCTCGATCTCCTCTGAGCTTCAGTCTTGTTTTAGGAACAGCAAAAAGCAGCTGATCGGATGATCTCAGGGCCCGGGAGGGAGCATATGGTTCCAGTAGCTCGGAGAGATAAAGGGGTGCAAGGCCATTTAGGCATTTGAAGGTCAACAGAAGAATTTTAAAGACTATTCTGGACTGCACAGGGAGCCAGTGAAGGGAGGACAGAACTGGTGTGATGTGTTCAGACCTGTGTTCAGAACTAGAATTTAACAACATTAACACTTTAAAACAATTGTTTGTTTGCTCAAAATTATAACAAAGCTGTGTCTGTCTAACTTTTGCTTAATAAATGCACTTTGACAGTCAAATCAGCTGTATTTCAAAATCCGATAACACGGAAGCAAAAGCTTGCAGAGGGATGACTCGCTGTGCATTTCTTCTAAATTTAACAAGATAACCACCAAAAAACAATTATTTGTTTGTTCGACTTTATAACAAAGGTGTGTCTCAGTTGAACTTATAGCTAATAAATGCACGTCAAGGATCAAATTAGCTGCATTTTGCCGGGACGGTGCAGTGAAATGAAGCTGGTTTGATGTTTGCTCCAGGCATGATCCTGGAGCTGGAAGACAGTGGCAAGCTAAGGCAAGCCAATTGTGTCATTAATAACCACTTTTACTTATTACATGACACGATGGCATGCCATACTATTTGAGTGCCCTCTAGCGGCCGATAATGGTAGTGTTCAATATTTTCCATGGCAGAATGAATGAAAATGGTCATATCTCAGTCAAAAATTGGGTTATAAATATGAGGAAAAAAAAACAATAAAAAGTTGCTTGGGTGTACAAGTCGCAGGGCATTTGAATTATGCAAAAAACTGCAACTTATAGACTGAAAAATACAGTAACTCTAAATTGTCCCTGGGTGTGAATGAAAATGTAAATGGTTGTCCGTCCCCTTTGTCCCTATGTTACCCTATGCGTCCCTGTAATGGACTCGTGACCTGTCCAGTGTGTCCCTGGCCTCTCACACAGCGACTGCTGGATATGGGCACCAGCTCCTCATGACTTAGAAAGGAAATCATGACTAAAGAAGTTGAAAATATGGATATCTAGAACACCTTCAGGGCAACACTTGGCATATCAGACAGTCAGGCATGATTTTTAATAGTTTTTGTTGTTTGTTTTATTGTTTCTTGCCAAAAGTGCACGGGTATAATATTTTTTCCCGTGTGTGTGTGTGTGTTTGTTTGTGCTTGTTTGTTTGTTTGTCATTTTAGCAAAAGATCTCATAAACCTCAGTGTTGGATAATTTAATTGTCCTATCATCAGCTCATTAAATAAATGAGCTACACAGGAAAGGAGATCTTTTATGCCCAGGTTTTATCTTGCAAGATGGAACAGCATTGAAAAATGTCGTACAGGATGCTGCGTCATGTCCGGATCACAAAGTCTGCCCACAGGCAGCATAAGGAAGTGTCTTTTTATAATGGTTATCAGACAGAGGTGAGGTCAAGACAACTCTGCTTTCCAGCGTAGTGCCTTGAAATTTATCAGGTGAAATGCTCCATGCTTCTGCAGGCTCTACTTCGCCAAGACAAAGCAACTCTAACACACACACATGGTTCATGTAACACTTGACATCAGTAAGTGAAACTTACATCCCCGTCACACAGAACAGATTTTATGAAAACTCTCAGAAATTAACCATGGTATGTACTGTGAATTCACTGCTGGGCAACTTTTGGAGTCAGCTCCATTGAAGATTGCTTGCCACAGCCAAAGACCTTAGAAAACATAAAAGTTTTACAGATATTGAGCAAAACTTTGGTGCAGCAGTAGCTGAGACTAACTCACAACCCATACTTCAAGCACTCCACTTTGTGCGTCACCTTTGGTTGACAACTTTGGAGCCTTGTTTGTGTGTTCGGCCTCAAAATATTGCATTAATGAGAGGATGGAAATTGATGACATTTCCAAAAATAGTTGTACACCTACAACTGAATAACATGTATAGTCAGCCCAGTTCAAGCTGTCCACCATTGACAATCATGCTTTGTCAACATAAAAAATGACTACCTCACGTTTAACCCTATAAATCAAATTTTTTTCACGTAATTTGCATGCCTTGCCACTTTTACGTCAAAGCGATGTTTTTATAGATTTTTTTCCTATATTTATAAACCAAATTCTGGCTGACAAATGAACGTTTTCATTCATTCTGACTGAAAATATCTAACACTACCATTTTCAGCTGCTAGAAGGCACTCAGGTAGTATGGCATGCCGCTGTGTCATGTCATAGGTAAAAGTGGCACTTGGAGCAACTGTCACATAAGCTTCATTTTGCTGCACTGCCCCAGCAAAATGCAACTAATTTTACCATTTAAGTGTGTTATTTAAGTAAAAGTTAAACTGAGACACACCTTCACTATAAAGTCGAGTTAACAAATAATTGTTTAGATGCTTATCTTAATTTCAAAGAAATGCTCAGCGTTCCTCCTTCCTGATTTCCTCCTTGTCTGTGCACTCCTGGAGCACCGAGACAGCAAATACTTTTGAAATGTTGCTGATTTGACCGTTAGTCATTTTATTAAGGAAAAGTTCAACTGACACACCTTTACTATAAAGTCCAGCAAACAAATACTTGGTTTTAGGTGGTTATCTTGTTAAATTACGAAGAAATGCACAGCCAGTCCTCTGTGCACACGCCTACTTCCGCATATCGGCCTTTGCAATGCAGCTGATTTGACCATCAAAGTGCATTTATTAAGCAAAAGTTAGACTGAGACACACGTTTATTATAATTTCAAGCAAACAAATAATTGTTTTTAAGTGTTAATCTTGTTAAATTCTTGTTGTTAAAGTCCTCCCATGCATGCTCCCATGGCTGCCATTTGGCAGCCAATAGATTTTTGGAACAATACCAGACCATATTTCCAGGTTGTCAGCGGTGACGCATAATAGATGTGACTTATACGGCGAAGCAACATATTTATAGATTTTTCCACTTTATTAGACATTTTTGGACTGATGCAACTTATAGGGCAGTGCGACGTGTACGGTGTAAAATATGGTAAGTCACTAGTAACTAAGAGTCATTATTAACTGATTCTCAAAGTGCTACCAAATTTTGTGGGATGTTATTGCATGAGAATATGAATATCATATTCCTTGTCATCATGACAATTTTAGTCTAAAGCAGGTGATATAAAGTCCTTCAAGGAATCCTGGGACTTTTATTTAAGTTCAATGATTCAGCTCCAAGGTTGTTTCAAGTCTGAAACCAGAAGCTTTGATGTCTGAAGAGAACATTTGTATCATTTGGTTAAAGCAGCGGAGAAACAGGGAGCTTCCGTAGCCTCGAGTTTCCCACTTGTGCACGTTCTGCTCGGGGTAATGTCAACACATTTCTGCTACAGCTTTAGTGATTCCAAGCAGGCTGCTGTCTGAACTCTGGCCATTTCACAGACCGTTTGGTGTTTCTGATTGGGATTTGCCCATGTCATTACAGCCTGTGAACTTATACACGCACACATATGTGCACCCAGGCAAACGCCCACTGACACACAGAGAGACCTCAGAATGTGAAGGCGCACAGTATGTTTAGCAGATAAATTATCAANAGTAACTAAGAGTCATTATTAACTGATTCTCAAAGTGCTACCAAATTTTGTGGGATGTTATTGCATGAGAATATGAATATCATATTCCTTGTCATCATGACAATTTTAGTCTAAAGCAGGTGATATAAAGTCCTTCAAGGAATCCTGGGACTTTTATTTAAGTTCAATGATTCAGCTCCAAGGTTGTTTCAAGTCTGAAACCAGAAGCTTTGATGTCTGAAGAGAACATTTGTATCATTTGGTTAAAGCAGCGGAGAAACAGGGAGCTTCCGTAGCCTCGAGTTTCCCACTTGTGCACGTTCTGCTCGGGGTAATGTCAACACATTTCTGCTACAGCTTTAGTGATTCCAAGCAGGCTGCTGTCTGAACTCTGGCCATTTCACAGACCGTTTGGTGTTTCTGATTGGGATTTGCCCATGTCATTACAGCCTGTGAACTTATACACGCACACATATGTGCACCCAGGCAAACGCCCACTGACACACAGAGAGACCTCAGAATGTGAAGGCGCACAGTATGTTTAGCAGATAAATTATCAAATGTGTCTTCAGTGAAATTAGCATGTTACAGCTTGAAGAGTCAAAGTTGTGCTAATATATTCACAAGCGTGTTTTCTGTTTAATTATAAGAGCCACGTTGGTCCAAACCAAAACATCAAACCAGACGTTTCAAAATAAGGACTGCTAAAGTGTAAATTAGCTACATGAAAAAAATACTTAATATCCGAAAATGTAATATAATATTCAGTCATAAAGTTGTATTTAAATGTTTGAAAATCCCCAAAAACATTGGGTTTAGAAAGGTTTGTCTTAATGCAGAAAAGTACAATTTGAGCTTCTTTTGAACATTTGAAAAGCTTTTTTAGGCTGTAATATTTCAGATGCAGGATTAACCTGAATTACATTATTACACTACCTTATAGAATGAGCAGAAATCAGTTCTTGTAATCTCTCCAACTCTGAACCTTTATAGCATACGTGGGCAATCAAGGCTCTGAGGCCAAAAGTGGCCCTTGGACAATCACCATCAGGCCCCCAATATCCTTAGTAAAAATATATATAAACACATTAAAATAAAGATTTATTTTTGGGGGGTGGGCAGCAATTTATCAATGAGGCTTACGGAAATTTAAATTAAACATCTTATGCAAAACAATTTTTTAAAAAGTTTTTCCCAGAACTAGACCGAACCACAATGTCTATCCCGGCCAAAGTCATACATCAAAACGACTGGCTCAACCCCGTGATGTGTGCTATTACTTTTATTGGCATTTCGAGTTACCATGGCGAGGTAATTTGCGAGCAAAGATGCAATATTTCACCAAGTCCAGGAACTAGTTGGTGACTGCTCACTTATTATTCTACACCTGAAAAGTGTATCTTTTTCAACTTTAATGCCGCCCGAACCGCAAAGTGGACACCCACAAAAGTTATATCAAAACGACTGGACCGGCTCCGGGAAGTGTACAATTACTTTTACTGGCATTTGCAGTTACCATGGCGACATAGTTTGCTAACAAACATGCCAAATTTCCCATAGGAAATGAATAGGAGAAAACTCTTCACAGAAACTGAGTAATGCATGGAGCCATTTTGGTTCAAGATGCAAGGAAGGCACCTATTATTACCTATTATCACCTATTATTATTAGTTAGTAATAATAATAACATGAATTATTAATGTTAATAATTATCTATTTTAATATTAATATTTATTAATAATGTTAATTATTGTTTAGTATTAAATAATTATTAATAATTATAAATATTGATAATTGGCATTGCTAATATTGATGTTCATTATTAATAATAATGTAATAGGCAGTCCCCGTCAAAATTTCTTCAGGAACTTTCTAGTTTTGCATAGTTCCGCTAACATATATAACATGTTAAGCTAACATGTGTAATGTTTTGTCACAAAAGCCAGTTTACAGAATGTCTCATATTCCTAAAGGCAGGGCTTAATTTGACCATGACTAAACATAAGAACAGTCCGCTAACATATATAACATGTTAAGCTAACATGTGTAATGTTTTGTCACAAAAGCCAGTTTACAGAATGTCTCATATTCCTAAAGGCAGGGCTTAATTTGACCATGACTAAACATAAGAACAGTCGTAAGTGATAGTTATTAATGTTGTCTTTTGTGTGGAGTGTCCTGCAATTGACAGCTGTTTTTCTTATTCAGTTTCATACATATTGCAAAAGGTTATTAAGAAATTGTGTAAATTTTCATATGAATGAGATCACGTTTATCATTAACATGTCCCATTACCATCTAATAAATGTATGTTGTCCAGCAAGTTTACTTTGAAGAACAGGCTTATTTTTGTAAACTTACTGTATATGTTGTGAACCATGGTGTTTGTTCATTTCACAATATCTGGCAGATGCCAAAATTCAGCAAGATTTAAATTTCATCTTTGTGTTTTATTTTAATTACGGGAGGAAAAAAAAAGTTTTCTTTGTGTGGAAGAAAATCTTGCTCTACTAATGAGCAAATTAAACGCTTAATTCAGAAGGTTAAAGACCGTGTAAAGTGAATTTCAACATTTTCTTCAATAAACATTATAAATGTCGTAATTGTAATCTTGTAAATGAGTAAAAAGTCTCAAAATTGTAGCTCAATTAATTTTGGAGTTATAGATCAAACTGTGTATAAACACATTTCTCTTTCAGGATTTTTTAGGCGTGGTTTAAATGTGACCGCGTTTCGTCACGCGGTCACAAGCCCCACCCCCTGCAGCTCCAGCCGTTATAAATGCGTTCTTCGGTGGAGCCGTTCACTCGCTACCGACCGTCTCCCTCCAGTACTGGCGTGCTGCTGGAGCNGTGCTATTACTTTTATTGGCATTTCGAGTTACCATGGCGAGGTAATTTGCGAGCAAAGATGCAATATTTCACCAAGTCCAGGAACTAGTTGGTGACTGCTCACTTATTATTCTACACCTGAAAAGTGTATCTTTTTCAACTTTAATGCCGCCCGAACCGCAAAGTGGACACCCACAAAAGTTATATCAAAACGACTGGACCGGCTCCGGGAAGTGTACAATTACTTTTACTGGCATTTGCAGTTACCATGGCGACATAGTTTGCTAACAAACATGCCAAATTTCCCATAGGAAATGAATAGGAGAAAACTCTTCACAGAAACTGAGTAATGCATGGAGCCATTTTGGTTCAAGATGCAAGGAAGGCACCTATTATTACCTATTATCACCTATTATTATTAGTTAGTAATAATAATAACATGAATTATTAATGTTAATAATTATCTATTTTAATATTAATATTTATTAATAATGTTAATTATTGTTTAGTATTAAATAATTATTAATAATTATAAATATTGATAATTGGCATTGCTAATATTGATGTTCATTATTAATAATAATGTAATAGGCAGTCCCCGTCAAAATTTCTTCAGGAACTTTCTAGTTTTGCATAGTTCCGCTAACATATATAACATGTTAAGCTAACATGTGTAATGTTTTGTCACAAAAGCCAGTTTACAGAATGTCTCATATTCCTAAAGGCAGGGCTTAATTTGACCATGACTAAACATAAGAACAGTCGTAAGTGATAGTTATTAATGTTGTCTTTTGTGTGGAGTGTCCTGCAATTGACAGCTGTTTTTCTTATTCAGTTTCATACATATTGCAAAAGGTTATTAAGAAATTGTGTAAATTTTCATATGAATGAGATCACGTTTATCATTAACATGTCCCATTACCATCTAATAAATGTATGTTGTCCAGCAAGTTTACTTTGAAGAACAGGCTTATTTTTGTAAACTTACTGTATATGTTGTGAACCATGGTGTTTGTTCATTTCACAATATCTGGCAGATGCCAAAATTCAGCAAGATTTAAATTTCATCTTTGTGTTTTATTTTAATTACGGGAGGAAAAAAAAAGTTTTCTTTGTGTGGAAGAAAATCTTGCTCTACTAATGAGCAAATTAAACGCTTAATTCAGAAGGTTAAAGACCGTGTAAAGTGAATTTCAACATTTTCTTCAATAAACATTATAAATGTCGTAATTGTAATCTTGTAAATGAGTAAAAAGTCTCAAAATTGTAGCTCAATTAATTTTGGAGTTATAGATCAAACTGTGTATAAACACATTTCTCTTTCAGGATTTTTTAGGCGTGGTTTAAATGTGACCGCGTTTCGTCACGCGGTCACAAGCCCCACCCCCTGCAGCTCCAGCCGTTATAAATGCGTTCTTCGGTGGAGCCGTTCACTCGCTACCGACCGTCTCCCTCCAGTACTGGCGTGCTGCTGGAGCGACCACATGCCACCTGCACCTCCGCGCACCTCCGCCCCCCCCCCCCCCGCGCGCGCGTGTGTGTGGCGATCAGACCCCGCATGCATGTGACCGGGTCGCGCGCGCGCGTGTGTGTGTGTGTGGCGATCAGACCCCGCATGCGATGTGACCGGGTCGCGCGCGCGCGTGTGTGTGTGTGGCGATCAGACCCCGCATGCGATGTGACCGGGTCGCGCGCGCGCCCGCGTGTGTGTGTGTGTGTGTGTGTGGCGATCAGACCCCGCATGCGATGTGACCGGTTCGGACCGCGAGTCCGCGTGTGTGTGTGTGTGTGTGTGTGTGTGTGGCGATCAGACCCCGCATGCGATGTGACCGGTTCGGACCGCGAGTCCGCTCATCTTCTAAAATAGCGCTGATTATAACAGCGGAGTTATGTGTCCTCAACTTTAAAAACATAACCAGAGTTGTTAGTGCACTAAAAACAGCGTAACTCTTGGAAAAAGGAGCTGCTGGAAGCCAGAACTCAGATAAAAACAGAGCAGGTGATCTCTGCTTCCCCCGTATGCCTCCCCACACAGCTCAGCTCTGAAGGGGGCTGGACATGGCGCAGTACTGCGCTGAAACCACGCCCACGTGCGACACGCCCCCAGCGTTCTAGAGCAAGTCAAAATCATGTTTTTTCATGATTTTTGAGACTTAATTTTATAAGGAAATCAATGTTTTAATCATGTTGTAATCATGCCGATTAGTTAAATTTTATGAGTAAAGTTGTTGTTTAGAAGGTTTAAAACGTGCAGCGAAACGAAACTATATTTATTTATTTATTTTATAATAATGAAATACAAAACAATTAACATATATGTACAGGTAGTCCCCGATTTACGAGCGCTCTGATCTGCGAGGTTCCAGACTTACGAGCTGCGAATTTTTGGAAAAAACGAAAAAAATACTGAGTTTTCATGTGTTTTTTCACCACAGTTAGTTAGTTAAGCATATGAACACACGTTTCCGATCATTTTTATGCACTCATAAGCAGTTTTTGGATGAAAATAGAGTGTTTTTAGTCGCGCTAGCGAAAACCGTTCCAATTTACGAGCGAAATTCCGGATTTACGAGAGAAATGGCGGCCGTTCCGAAATACGAGATTTCCGGTTTACGAGCGCCTCGTTGTAACGGATCTCGCTCGTAAATCGGGGACTACCTGTAATTAGAAAACAAAACAAAATATTAAATATAAAATGAAAGGTAGCGGATGAAGAAAAAATCTTATTAAATCTGCTCCTTATTATCTAATAAACAATTCAAACAACCATATTCTATAAATAACAAAACAAAATGAATAACTCACTCAATTTTCCAATTCTCATACATTTCTCATTGAAATAGATTCATATATATTTCTTTAACAATTCAATTTTGACCAGTCTTTTGAATGCAAACATTGATTTGGCTTCCTTAACCTTTGTCTCCAAGTCATTCCATAATCCAACTCCCTGAATTAAGGTTGACCTTCCCTTCAAACTAGTTCTATACTGTGTTTTTACAAATATGTATTTCCCCTTAAGAGTGTAACAGCTTGATCTTTTTACAAAATACATTTGGATATTTGAAGGTAGTAATAATAAATAAATAAATTAAAATTATTTTTCCTAGAGCTGCATAGATGGATGTTTTTTGTGATTTTACACAAAGGAAATTTCAAAATCATGTCCAATATTTATGCAATGTGACAAGAAACCTTCAATAATTTTAGCTCTTAAGGTGTTATTTGTTTTCATAATTTAGATAATCCTGAAACACCTGCAAAACGACAGAAAAAACACACCTTATGTCATCTGAATTTGATCCACATCTCTGTGCTGCACATCACAGAAGCTCCTTCTGCATTTTATGTTTCTTCTGTAAGACCCAACCCCCAATCACATAGTGTGCACATGCTCTCTCCACCTCTATCTTTCACACACACCCTGTTACGTACTAGCAGTTGCCATGGTAACGCGTGGTATCACCATGGCGCTGGTGGCCGAGCGTGCACCAAGCTGCTGCTGCTGTAGTGGATTTCCTGGACGTGTTGCACACAAAGAGCCAGCCAGACTGCTGTCAAAGAGCTAAATGATTAAAGCAACCTTTTGAGCCTGTAAGATCTGTTTTTGCTTTATACTACACTTAATCCCCCATTCTGTAGAAAAAAAAGGTTGAAAATCCTGTTATAGCAGTAAGAAATCATCCATAGATGGTAATTTAATTTGACATTAAACATCACGATACAGTCTGTGAGGGAATCCTAGAATGCAGCTTTGCCCCTATTAAAGGTTACTTTTCATTGTGTTCTGGCTAGAATGAAAATAAAATATATATATGGAGGTGTTATCATGACAGCTTCGAGTTATTAGCAAGAGGAAATAGCTTTATTGTGGTGTTATATTAAATAATGCAAAGGTTAACACAGTGCTCAACCTTGGCAGCACACAGATGTTCTACCCTTCCTCCCTGATGTTCTGCTCTCTGGTGGCCACACATGGAAGGGAAGCGTGGCTGCTGCTGACTAAGGTCTTGATGTTGTTGTGCATGCAAGCTGAGAGATATTTTGCACAGTTATTCTGAGGCAATTAAAAGGAAAGTCAATTGATCTGCTTGATCTTTAGCCAATGGCATTTAAAACTGAGCTTTAGTTTGTTTGTTTTTACAGTCTCAAATCCTTTTTTTTTTTTTTTTTTCATTCAACCTTTATTCATACAGGGTTCACTGAGTCACAAGGACTCATTTTCAAAAGACCGGTCACAAAAAACACAGATGAGATACACAACAATAAACAGTCATAAAAAAAAACAAACATATGAAATGAAAAGTAAATCAAGGTAGTGATATAAAAGGAAATAAAAACAAGCTACGTTACAAAACAGGGTAAAATACTGAAAACAGGAACATGCCTGCGTTGATTTTTCCATTGAACTTATTGTTTAAAGTCACTTAGAGAAGGGCGAAGTAAACAGCTTCAAATCTTTTTGCAAGGTGTTCCAAATTACAGGAACAGAGTAAGAGAAGGCCCTTTTGCCAAATTCAGTCTGCACTGAGAGTATGCTGCGGGTAATGATGTCTTGAGAGTGCACGCTGTAGCTGCACCGATGTCGTGACATCTAGGAGATACACGAAGGCAGCAAACCAAGAAGTGATATAAAGATGAAGGTGTACCAGTGAGAGTCTGTATAAAGTTAATGATGACCAGTTGACCAATGAATACAGGTTGCAGGGATGGTTACAGTAGTTACAAACAGTTATGACTCTTAGTGTGCCATGGTAGACAGCATCCAACATCTGCAGGGTGCTTGCAGGAGCATTCATGTAAATAATGTCACCGTAGTCAATGGAAGGAAGGAAAGTAGCAGCTACAAGGTGTTACATTCAGAGTTAAACAAGATCTATTTCTGAAAAAGAACCCTAATTTTAATTTCAATTTATTTTTTGTTGCACTTCAGCTGCCCCTTCCAGCTCACACAACTCTGATGCAGGTTCCTGAAAGGATTGTGGTTGCAGATCATCCACACATTCTTATCCTTACTGCTACAGCTACAGCGTGCACTCTCAGGACATGATGACCTGCAGTGTTCCCTCAGTGAGGACTGAACCAGGCAAAAGGGCCTTCTCCTACTCTGCTCCTGCTTCCTGGAAAATCTTACAAAAAGATCTGAAGATCTCGACCTTGACCTCTCTAAATGGCTTTAAGAATCTGTTGGACTCCTGGCAAGAACCAATGCAGACATGTTCCTGTTTTTAGTTTCCTACATTTGCCTTATCTGTTTTGCTACTTTGACATCTTTATTTTAAACTTGTCTAAAAAAATAATAATCTATGCTTCTCTTATGATTGTCTATTGTTGTCGCTGTTGTCATCATTCGTTGTTGAAAACAGGTCTCTCCTTTAAATGAGTCCCCGAGGCTCAGTGGGATCAACATGCAAATAAAGGTTGAATAATTTTTTTTTTTTACCAAGTTTTCGACATGAGGCTTAAAAGAGAGATGTTAATCGGCCAAGATACCCAAGTATTTGTAAGAATCGATGGACTTGATAATAACACTATTCAAAGATAAAATCAGAGGAAGAACTGCTGGGACCGACTTCCTGTTTGAAAACAACATCCCTTTGATTTTATCAGCATTTAGGACAAGTTTGAGACGAAACAAGTCTGACTGGATGATGTTGAATGCAGACTGTAAAAGCTGGAAAACCTTAGCAACTGTTTTAGCTCAACTGTGTCATCAGCAAAGAAATGTAAGGATGCATTAGGAATTAAATGACCTACATTACTTGTGTCGATTGTGAAGAGGGTGGTTCCTAAGACTGAGCCTTGTGGTACACCATTGTTGACAGTTAAATAACTGGAAGAAGTACCATGTTTTGGACAATTTTTTTTCTGTGTTTAGTTTTGCAAAACTCTTAAGTCATACTGGCGAACAGTGAAATGAGTTCTTCTAACATACCGTAGACAGAAAAAAGATTTTAAAATCGTTATTTGTTAAATTCAGTTTATTTTTCATAAAATTTCAAATTCATACTTTTTTGCAGGATTTATTCCATCAGGCATGTTTTCTATCTGCTGTTTTGAATTATCATTACTGTTATTGTTCATTTATTTATTCCACTTTCCAACAGTGTGCATAGGGAGTACAGTAGAGGAGCTCTTCCCCCCACCACCACCACACAAAGGATTTGTGGGTCATTACAGTACTTAATGTATCAATGGCACAAGCATTTTCTGTGTTTAGCGTGTCCCTTTACTTTAGATGCCATGTTTTTAATACATAAATGTTTTTTTTATGTCGTATTTTTTTTTGCTTTGCAGTATCTCTGACTTTGACTTAATTGCCTATTGTTCCCATCATTGACAAGACTTAACATGATTTAAAAATAGCCTTGTTGAATTTTCGCTTTGTATAAGACAAAAGAAGCAAAGCGATAAATTCTTCTAAACATCCTCCTCTGACAGGATCAGGCTGGATAAAAGACATCCATTTTTAAAATTTTTTTAAATAGTTTTTGATTTTATTATTGTCTGTTCCATTTGTGTCAGTGCCCACATATTTGTTTTCTTTGGATATTTGCCCATAAAAACACAAAGTCAAGTTTAGATTTGTTTGCTTTAGTATAAGTTTGTGTGTTTAAATGTATCACAGTTGTAGAGAACAGTCTGACTCATCACTTCTCTGTGTAATCACAGCACTCTGTGCTAAAACCAGTCATTCTCCTGAAAGGTCACACTTTCTGCTTGAGTGATGGTTTGAATTTATGGCTATGATGACAGAAAAGCCTGAGCTCAGTGGAAGAACTTGCCTCTTTGAGTTTTTTCATACTCAGGGGGTTAAATGGTGACACTCAGAGCTATTGTGTCCTGAACCATTCTGTATTAAGGTGCATTTTACAGAGTATTTCTTAGTGTGTGTGTGTGTGTGTGTGTGCGTGTGAGCTGACGNGTGCATTTTACAGTGTGTTTGTTGGTGTGTGTGTGTGTGTGTGTGGTGCGTGTGAGCTGACGCTTGTTGTTTTCATGATTTACCGTGAGACCAGTTTACCTCGTGGGCAAATACAGTCTTTGCAGCAGAGTTGCCCGTTTGCCCTTTACTCAGTTCTGCTGGATCATTGATGCATGTTGGCAGGAACTTGAATGCACCACTCTTCAGCTTTCTGTCACATCACTTCATTTTCCAGAGGGGGGTGGGGTGGGGGGACTTTAAAAGCACCAAATTAAACTTGACAGAATACGGACTGAAGTTATTTTTGTAAAATAAATAAATAAATGTGCACTATCGACTGCCACATTAGTTTGACATCGGCGGTTGAATTTTACACTTTGAAGTATTTTTGCCACCATGCATTGAGAGGAACGGAAAAACTAACTGACTTGATCAAAAGTCGTTTCTGAAAATTAAAAATAAAGGAAAATAAAATATATGTTGTTATTCATTCATTCAACCTTTATTTAGTCAGGTAAATCTTTTGAACCTCATGGGCTCATTTACGAAAGCGACCTGCTAAAACTAAAGAACAATGAACAGCAATGATAGAATTTCCTTAAACAATAAACAAACAAACAATAAACAATAGAAAACAAAAAGAGAAAAAAAACAAAAGATTTTTTTTTTTTTTTTTTTTTAACAAAGTATCAAAAAACTAGCAAAACATTATAAGGTAGACGTATAAAATCAAAGACAGGAACAAATCTGCATTGGTTTTTGCCAGGATTCCAACAGATTCTGAAAACCATTTAGAGAAGTCAAGGTCGAGAGCTTCAGATCTTTTTGTAAGATATTCCATGAAGCAGGAGCAGAGTAGGAGAAGGCCCTTTTTCCAAGTTCAGTCCTCACTGACGGAACACTGCAGGTAATCATGTCCTGAGAGCGCACGCTGTAGCTGCACTCACGCAAAGACATGTAGGAGGAGATGTATGAGGGCAGCAGACCAAGAAGTGATTTAAAGATGAAAATGTACCAGTGGAAGAGTCTGCGTGAGGTTAATGATGTCCAGTTAACCAGTGAATACAGGGTGCAGTGGTGGGTACGATAATCACAGCCAGTTATGAATCTTAGTGCACCATGATAGACAACATCCAACATCCGCAGGGTGCTTGTAGGAGCATTATATTTGGCACTAATATTTGTTAAAACAAATATTTTTCATTCATTCATTCAACCTTTATTTATACAGGCTAGCCTCGTTGAGTCACGGGGACTCATTTACAAGAGGGACCTGTCTCACTCACACCAAACAACCATCCACTCTCACACTCACACCTAGGGTCAATTTAGAGTCACCAATCAGCCTAACAAGCATGTTTTTTGGTCTGTGGGAGGAAACCGGAGTACCCGGAGGAAACCCACGCATGCACGGGGAGAACATGCAAACTCCACCCAGAAAGGCCCCGGACCGGGATTTGAACCGGCAACCTTCTCGCTGAGAGGCAGCAGCTCTACCAGTTGTGCCACCGTGCTGCCCAATATATAAATAAATATAACTTTGCTGTTTTATCTAACGTATGTTTTCAACAATATACTGTACTGTACTAAGTTGACTTTGCTGCAAACTGCTTTAGAGACAACATTCCAGGTTACCGGTAAGTTCTTTTTTGGCGACTACAACTAAATTAAATGTTGGTGATTTTGGGGCCAATCCTCAACTCCTCTGTTGGACCGTCACTGCAATACATCAATGAAAACAAACGTAACAATTTTATTAGAAAAAAACATCCTGCATGTCATTTAAAGTACATCTGTCTTAGAACAGTTTGTTGGTGCCATTCCAAAAACAATTTACATAATTTTATACTAAGTCGGGGATCTGCAACCTGCAGCTCTGGAGCCACATGTGTCTCCTCCGTCCTTTAGCTTGGCTCAACTGAATTTCATTGGTTGTTATACAAACAACAAAAAAGTACTAGTTTTAGCAGTTTTCCTGTCATTTCTTTAGCAAATAATTTAACTTCTTGCTTTATTTTTATACTTCATTATTTTTTCCACAATAAAAAAATAAATCACATAGTTTATAGTTGTTTTTTTGTTGTTGTTGTTGTTTTTACTATTCTTCCTCCTCGTTACAAGAATCTGGTCTTTTCATTTGTCTTGGACTGTAAAAATATCAATAAATGTTAAAAATCATAAGATATTTTTAGCTTTACAATGTCACCCCTACTGGCCACAAAAGCCTCCTCTAACAAACCCAAAGTGGCCCATGGGCCACCAGTTGATAATCACAGTTGTAGCAGGTTGTTGTGGCTCTTGTTTAATTTGGTGAATGAAGGTGTAAAAATGGCTAAATAAAGTTTGCAGACCCCTGCACCAAGTAATAAAACACAAACACACAAAACATCAATTTGTCAGTAAAGTAGAAATATTTATTTTGCAGATTGTAATTTGTATAAATCAGTTTCAAAACGTAAACTGGTTTCACCCTGTATTCACTGGTTAACTCATTAACTTCACACACTCTCCCACTGGTACATTTTCATCTTCAAATCACTTCTTGGTCTGTTGCCTTAATACATCTCCTCCTACATGTCACTACGTGAGTGCAGCTACAGCATGCACTCTCAGGACATGATTACATGCAGTGTTCCATCAGTGAGAACTGAACTTGGCAAAAGAGCCTTCTCCTACTCTGCTCCTGTTTCCTGGAATATCTTGTAAAAAAGACTGAAGCTCTCGACCTTGACCTCTCTAAGTGGTTTTAAACGTCTGTTAAGTTCATGGCAATAACCAATGCAGACATGTTCCTGTTTTTAGTTTTCTACATCCCTTTATAATGCAGCTGTTTTTGTATCATGTTTTTCTATAATCTTCTTCCATTTTTTTCAATTCATATTATTTCTTTTATGCTTGTCTGTTGTCATGATTTTTTTTCTCCCAGATGGCCTCCCTTCTCCCCTTACAGCCAACCTTTCCACACCATTATTATGAAATATTTATTCTAGTGAAGCTGTGGACACTAGTAATTATCTAGTGGATTTAAAAAAAATAATAAGATAGAAAGAAAGAAAGGAAAGACAACAAGTAAGACTACAAAATATAAGAAATATACACAAAGAGAGCACAAGGCAAAACACCCGACCACTGTCTGTAGACCTGCAAAGATCATGACAAAACACAACAACAAAATACATACGTATAAAGAACGGAATATTCATGACTTTGCAATACATTTCTATAAATACTGTATATATATACCCATACCTATATACATGCGTACACTTGCATATACATTCAAATACATAGCTACATATCTACATGCAATACCTGCATGTGCATCCCTGCATCTATTTGTGTGTGGTTGAGAGCATGCATACGTGTATAAGGCTTCTCTAATAGAACATTAATAGTGACTGTGAAGAAGCAGAGACCCGTTGTCATCATTCTTTATTAAAACAAGCCTCTCTTGTAAATGTGTCCTTGAGTCTCAATGAGACTGTATTCTGGTACATAATGGTTCAATAAAATTAAAAAAACTGACTTTTTTGTTGTTTGACTTTGATGGGATTAGATATATGGGTAGGTGTGCTCATGTAACTAAAATAGCAACATTTTGTTTGTTTGTTTGTTTGTTTGTTTGTTTGGCTGGCTAGTTGGTTGATTGTTTTACATGGCATTTATCTGCAATCTCACTAGAGAGGTCTTGGGGGTTTATAGTTTAGTTGTGATTAGAGGCACTGCTCAGTATAAACATAGTAAATATTGGTGAAATACATCAAGTAAATAAATAAGGCCAACTCAAAGAAGGATGGAATGATCTCTTTCTTTATGTAAATCAATGTTTTTAGATCTACCTGTGTAATAGAGAACACATGTAGTTTATTTTTCCCTTTTTTTCCCTTTAGGATAAATACATCAAAATGCTTTTTATGCTTATATTGCACCATCTAGTGTTCAAATAGAGCATAGTGCTCAGTGACTGCAGACACTGTTTTTTTTTTTTTTTAACAGTGCTTAAAATTTTCTAAACTACTCATGGAGACTCAGTTCTGCTGCTGATGAATCCTGCAAACACATGTGCTGTTGCATGCTCAGTGATCCAGGTATAGATAAATCTAACAAGGTTCTCCTCTGGACGGATTATTCTTCGTTGAAACGTTTTTGTCTCCCCAGACTGAAGAAATATTTTGGATGAAAGACGTTTCAATAAAAAAGAGACTCTGTCGACGTGACTCAGCCTTGTTGGATGTAAAACCAGATGTTTGGAGCAGGAAATCTGACCTCGGAGCAGAAGTGTGTTTGAAAAGTCCTTTTGTCTGAATCTCTTTGGCCATTTTCAGCTGCAGTAGAAAGGCCTGTGTAACCAGTTTAGTGCACGCATTAACGGATCGTTTTACATCAGTTTTTGTAACATGAGAGCAAAGTCTTCAGAGCTCCGAGAAGGAAGTCGAAGCCACCCAT
>JBBPBX010003299.1:0-38279 GCA_038048925.1 Garcialebias charrua | reverse complement strand
TTTAAGAACAGGACCAGGGTATCAGGCATGGGATGCTTCAGGATCTTGTCTTTTCATTTTGCAGATGATGTGCTTCTTTGGACATTGTAAAACTATGATCTTCACTGTGCAATTAGGAGGGTGTAGCTGAGTGTGAAGCTGCTTCAGTTATCAGGCTCCTCTCTTGTGGAACCAACTTCCAGTTTTCCGTCTGTACAGCTGACGCCTTGTCTACCTTTACATTTAGGCTTAAGTCTTTGTGAACAACTTTGGCCATGGCTGCCTCAGACGAGTCGGTGGGGGAGAGAGCAAACACCAGAAACCATATTAGCACCATCAAACTGGCTGACCCGCTATATGGTGGGCGGCTGTGGCTGAGTGATTAGAGCAGTCATCCTCCAATGCAAGAGTTGGGGGTTCGAATCCACCAGCAGTCACATGCCGAAGTGTCCCTGGGCGAGACACTGAAGCCCTCATTGCCTCCGATGTGTGTCCGGTGTGTCGGTGTATAAATGTGATCTAAAGCACTGATTAGTCTCTTTAGAATGATTTGTTCAATTAGCTTTGTAGAGATCTAGTAGATGATGTATGAATGGGTAAATGAGGACAGATTGCAGTGTAAAGCACTTTGAGTCTTCAGAAAATAGAAAGATGCTATATAAATAAAGTCCATTTAAGGTACTTTTATGACTGTTTGTTGTGGCTCCTCAGACTGATGGAGTCTTTTGGGTGAAAGGCGAAACGTTTCAACAAAGAGGACCTGCCTTATGTAACTTTGTTGGATTAGGCTTAAGTCTTTCCTTTTTTTTTTTTTTTTATAAAACCTATAGTTAGGGTTGGCTTGGTTTCTTTCGCTATCCCTTAGTTAAGCTGCTGACTGCTTGAGGACAAATAAGTACATGTCCTCTTTCTGCTGCTGTATTTACTTGCTCTACTCTACTTGTTTGTATTTGTAATTATTTCTATCTTAACGTGTGTTTTTTGTGTGTCCTTTGTAGTGGGCATGACCGTGTCCACTTTGATACACCTGTGTATTTTTGAACTGTTCCAGAGATGACCTTTACTGACCTCTCAGTAAAGCAAGACATTTACCACAAATATTCCATTAGTTGTAATCTGAGAACATAGTCACCAAAAGAGACTATTTCTATCTTTGATTTTATTCTAATGTAATCAAAAGAATAACTTTTGTCATTTTCATGATATATGTTATATGCTGTTATTCTTTTAATATGGAGTATTACTGTGTCACTCCTGCTGTGTTAAAGTTGAAGTCTCGGGTCACAGAGGCCCGGCCGTTTTGTTTAGAAAGTCAGAAGACAGTTAATCTGTTGTTTTTCATGAGAAGGGCTCCAGCTTGCTCTGTTTTTTCCTAAACAATTTCCTTCTCTGCACTGAATTTCACCTTGAATAGTGATAACAAGTGGACCAATGAAAAAGACACAAGTCTCACTCCTCTCATGATTTTCTTTTAAGTTCTAAGTTTTTGCTGACACGCTTCAGAGTTTGCTGGGAACTTCAAAGAGATGTGAACCTTTCCCAAAGAGCTGGGTGAACTCATGTCACACGCTAAGGACTCGTCATCCAGCTGGGGACTGATAACATGCTGTTATGAGTCCACTTCTAACGAGCGTAAGCTCAAAACTTTGTTTATTCCTTCCTGGAATAAGTTTATCTTGAAGTCAGAGGCCTGAAGCTGACGCATTTTCTGATGGTCGATGCGGAACCTAGGAGACGTTGAAAACGTAAACTAGAACCAGCTCGGGCGTGCTGGGCCTGAAGGACTCTGTGCACCTGAAAGGCTGGTGTCATTTCTTTATCAGACTCGTCGTCGAAGGTAAAGAGCTGTTTACAAACGTACCTGGATTTTAGCAGAAGTCGGATGAGAAGTGTCACTTTTGGTAACATGCTCACGATAATTTCCTTTAAACCATCTCTCCATCTTCCTCCTATCTCCTCTCCCTCAATTCTAAGCTGGAAACTATTTAAGCTAAAGAGCCCTCAGACTAAATATGTTTAACACCCTGTATTTAGGTCTGTTGTGTTGTAATTCAAGTGTGCTGACGTGTTAAATTGAAAGAAAGTGAAATCATGTCAATCAAGTGTAATGGTGTTAATTTAGTTGATTTATTTTAAATAAATGATAGTGTCTTTGACATATCAAACTAAGTTAACGTCTCTGTCACTTAATGGCTTTATTTATTTATCCATCATAAAGATCACAGAAATATTGGGTAAACTGAAAAAGAAAAGAATCCGTGAAATTACTATTCAATCTGAATAAGTAAATTAATTAAGGATAAAGAGGTCAGCTTAATACTGACCCCTGTTAAAATCCTTTACATCTGGGTAGCACTATATGTGTTTAAAGACACAATATATGGTCTCCCTCATGTTTGCTTCACCTTGAAGGGGGTATTGGAGAGTGCGCCTCCTGGGGACTCCCTTGTTCTACTGGGGGACTTCAACGCTCACGTGGGCAATGACAGTGAGACCTGGAGGGGTGTGGTTGGGAGGAACGGCCCCCCTGATCTGAACCAGAGTGGTGTTCTGTTATTGGACTTCTGTGCTCGTCATGGATTGTCCATAACGAACACCATGTTTAAGCATAAGGGTGTCCATATGTGCTCTTGGCACCAGGACACCCTAGGTCGCAGTTCGATGATCGACTTTGTTGTCGTCTCATCTGATCTGCGGCCGCATGTCTTGGACACTCGGGTGAAGAGAGGGGCGGAGCTGTCAACTGACCACTACCTGGTGGTGAGTTGGCTCCGATGGTGGGGGAGGATGCCGGTCAGACCTGGCAGACCCAAACGTATTGTGAGGGTCTGCTGGGAACGTCTGGCAGAGTCTCCCGTAAGACGGAGCTTTAACTCCCACCTCCGGGAGAGCTTTGAACACGTTCCGAGGGAGGCGGGGGACATTGAGTCCGAGTGGGCCATGTTCCGCGCCTCTATTGTCGAGGCAGCTTATCAGAGTTGTGGCCGCAAGGTTGTTGGTGCCTGTCGTGGTGGCAACCCTCGAACCCGGTGGTGGACACCGGCAGTGAGGGATGCTGTCAGGCTGAAGAAGGAGTCCTATTGGGCCTTTTTGGCTTGTGGGACCCCGGAAGCAGCTGATAGGTACCGGCAGTCCAAGCGGCATGCGGCTCGGGTGGTTGCTGAGGCAAAAACTCGGGCGTGGGAGGAGTTCGGAGAGGCCATGGAGAATGACTTCCGTACGGCTTCGAGGCGATTCTGGTCCACCATCCGGCGTCTCAGGGGGGGAAAGAGGTACGAGACCAACACCATTTATGGTGGAGGTGGCGTGCTGCTGACCTCAACTCGGGATGTTGTGAGTCGGTGGGCGGAATACTTCGAAGACCTCCTCAATCCTACTGGCACGTCTTCCACTGAGGAAGCAGAGCCTGGGGACTTTGGGTCGGGTTCTCCGATCTCTGGTGCTGAGGTCGCCGAGGTGGTTAAAAAGCTCCGCGGTGGCAAGGCTCCGGGGGTGGATGAGATTCGCCCGGAGTTCCTTAGGGCTCTGGATGTTGTAGGGTTGTGTTGGCTTACGCGACTCTGCAATATCGCGTGGACATCGGGGGCAGTTCCCTTGGATTGGCAGACTGGGGTGGTGGTTCCCCTATTCAAAAAGGGGGACCGTAGGGTGTGTTCCAACTATAGGGGGATCACACTCTTAAGCCTCCCTGGTAAGGTCTATTCAGGGGTTCTGGAGAGGAGGGTCCGTCGGATAGTCGAACCTCGGATTCAGGAGGAGCAGTGTGGTTTTCGTCCTGGTCGTGGAACACTGGACCAGCTCTACACCCTCAGCAGGGTCCTGGAGGGTGCGTGGGAGTTTGCCCAACCAGTTTACATGTGCTTTGTGGACTTGGAGAAGGCATTCGACCGCGTCCCTCGGGGGGTTCTGTGGGGGGTACTCCGGGAGTATGGGGTACCAGGCCCTTTGATAAGGGCTGTTAGGTCCCTGTACGACCGGTGTCAGAGCTTGGTCCGCATTGCCGGCAGTAAGTCAGGCTCGTTTCCGGTGAGAGTTGGACTCCGCCAAGGTTGCCCTTTGTCACCGATTCTGTTCATAACTTTTATGGACAGAATTTCTAGGCGCAGCCAAGGTGTTGAGAGGATCCGTTTTGGTGACCTTAGAATCGCTTCTCTGTTTTTTGCAGATGATGTGGTCCTACTGGCTTCATCAGTTCGTGATTTACAACTTTCACTGGAGCGGTTTGCAGCCGAGTGTGATGCGGCCGGGATGAGGATCAGTTCCTCCAAATCCGAGGCCATGGTCTTGAGCCGGAAAAGGGTAGCATGCCCTCTCCGGGTCGGGGAGGAGGTCCTGCCCCAAGTGGAGGAGTTTAAGTATCTCGGGATCTTGTTCACGAATGAGGGAAAACTGGAGCGTGAGATCGATAGGCGGATAGGTGCAGCATCCGCAGTGAAGCGGGCGCTGTACCGGTCTGTCGTGGTGAAGAGAGAGCTGAGTCAAAAGGCAAAGCTCTCAATTTACCGATCGATCTACGTTCCCACCCTCATCTATGGTCATGAGCTTTGGGTTATGACCGAAAGAACAAGATCTCGGATACAAGCGGCTGAAATGAGTTTTCTCCGCAGGGTGGCTGGACTCTCCCTTAGAGATAGGGTGAGAAGCTCAGTCATCCGGGAGGGACTCGGAGTAGAGCCGCTGCT
This sequence comes from Garcialebias charrua, assembly GCA_038048925.1. Classification (NCBI taxonomy): domain Eukaryota; kingdom Metazoa; phylum Chordata; class Actinopteri; order Cyprinodontiformes; family Rivulidae; genus Garcialebias; species Garcialebias charrua. The sequence goes on along the minus strand of JBBPBX010003299.1, from coordinate 33,618 downwards.
TCTCCACATCGAGAGGAGCCAGTTGAGGTGGCTCGGGCATCTGGTTAGGATGCCTCCTGGACGCCTCCCTGGTGAGGTGTTCCGGGCATGTCCCACCGGGAGGAGACCCAGAGGAAGACCCAGGACGCGCTGGAGGGACTATGTTTCTCGGCTGGCCTGGGAACGCCTTGGGATTCCCCCGGAGGAGCTGCTCCAAGTGGCTGGGGAGAGGGAAGTCTGGGCCTCCCTACTTAGGCTGCTACCCCCGCGACCTGACCCCGGATAAGCGGAAGAAGATGGATGGATGGATGGGTGTGTTTTTTGTCTTTCCTCCTATAGAAAGTACATCTGGACATCTGTGTTTGTCTCTCCTTCCGGTCCTCTCAAACACAGCAGGTCAAAGCAGATGGCCACTCATCCTGAGCCTGCTTCTGCTGGTGGGTTCTTCCCGTTAAAGGGAGTTTTTTTCCTTCCACTGTCTTCTTTGTGGTTGCTCAGGATCGGAGACTGTGACAAAGTGAAGACTCAACACAATCTATTGCTTCCTTAGATAGATACATTTTACTAATTGTTTTATATAATGGGTAGCACGGTGGCACAACTGTAGAGCTGCTGTCTCTCAGCGAGCACATCCCTGGTTCAAATCCCAGTCCAGGGGCCTTTCTGGGTGGAGTTTGCATGTTCTCTCTGTGCATGCGTGGGTTTTCTCCGGGTAATCCGGTTTCCTCCCACAAACAAAAAAACATGCATGTTAGGCTGACTGTAACGCTAAATTGTTCCGGGTGAGAGTGAGAGAGTGAATGGTTGTTTGTCTCGTTTGTCTCTATGTGTCCCTGTGATGGACCGGAGACCAGTCCAGGGTGTACCCCGCCGGTGACCCCAGTGACCCAAAAATGGAAGAAGCAGGTAAAAGATTATCGATGGATGGATGGTGTTTTTTATAACCTAAGTTAATGTTTTTGTTCAGTACCCCGAGATAACCTGTTGTGATTTGGCACTATAGGAATAACCTGAATGGAATTGAATTAATCTCTTCTTGTATTACAAAAGGGTACAAAGCTTTTGCCGTATATATAAAAGGAAAGCATGTATTTTACACTTGTTGGTTTGGGGTGTGTCAAGATACTGTTTATGAGTTTTGGACATGCTAGTGGTTCCTGCAGAGATTATTCATCCCAGGAAAAATACCTGTTTTCTGCCAATCTGTAATTTATTTTTATTAACTTTAAAGCCATTTTTGTGTAGATGCTCCAACACCAACCTAGTTGCTTCTATACATGTGTCAGGCGTGGGCGTGGCTAGTAACAGGTCGTCCACGTACTGGATCAGTGTTGTATCTCTAGGAAGAGGACAAGACTGTAAGATATCTTTCAAAACTAATTACTAAATGTATTTTATATTATTTTGTATTTTATATTCTTTATGTATTGTATATTTCAATTTGTTACTGATAATGTTTGAACTGTATTTGTTTGTTAAGTGCCCTTGGGTGTCTTGAAAGGCGCTTTTAAATAAAATGATTATTATTATATATATATATATATATATATATATATATATATATACTTTTTTATGAGAAAGTATCCAAACTTTAATTAATAAATTAATAAATTGGTTTATTATATTTGAAACAGATTAATTTCTTGTCTTATTTTATTTGTAAAATGTTCCACTTGGCACACACAACCACTTAACAGAGAAACATGTCTGCTGTTCATGAGAGGCATGTCTTCTTACAAACTATGAGGTGAAATGACGTGTTATAACTGCTCAGGTACACCAATTTAGGGAATAATTCAACGTTGAGTGACTGTATTTGTGTAATGTAGCAACACATTTTACAATTAGACGTGGGATAACCCACCAAATAATCTGTCTAATTATGGAATTTGTTTGGTCACAGATTCTAATAGTGAAAACGTCTGCTGTAAATAATAAGTTGATCAATTTAGGCACTTACGGATCACAGCAAGGCGCACACACACAAATAATAACTGTGTGTGGCTGGCCTCTCTGCATACATGGTCTCCTTATTGACAGCTTTGTGACACTTATGAGACAAACACACACACACACACACATACGTGTTTGTTCAATCATAGAGTACATAAGAACAAGCATTTAAATGAAAAGGTTCACACGTTGTTTTAAGAGACAACGTGAGCTTCTAAGTAAAATCCTGTCTGCTGGGCATCAGAGGGAGGAAAACAATGACGAGGAATAAAGGACAGAACAAATCAGGTGAACAAGAAGAGAAAAGAGAAAAGACGTGTTAAGATAAAAGAATTAGCAGGACTAACATGGCGTTACTGGTAGCTGTGGTGGAAACGTCAGCCGAAGAGATAACTCCGCACTTGGCACATTTGAGCGTCATATTGTACAGTGGCACTGTCATCTGACTGCAAAGTCAAATCAACACGCTGTAACATACACAAACAGATACAAATGCACCTACATAGACTCACACAATGCACGTGTGCACATGAACACACACAGTCTCTCTCTCAGGGCTGCAGTCCTCCACAGACTCTAGTGGGTTGACTTGTGAGTGAGTGGGGGGCATGGAACAGGGCGGGGCCAAATCAGAGGACATTTTGAACTAAATATGAAGTCTGATTCTGTTTTGATGATGGAAAAAAGATACAGGTACTAGTTTAAAAAGAAGAAGATTTTTCTGAGTTAATCTGATCATTTGCCTCCAGAATCATCTCAGCTTTTGCTGACTGCTTCTTCAGATCAACAGCTTTCATTTAAATGTTTGTACTCTGACAAAATAACTCACAAACCCTTGAAACAAACATGGCCTCTGTCACTCACATTCCAAAGACCAAACTTTAAATTTACATTTTAACCCTGTGCAGTTAACGGTTGATAAATAACCATCAGCCTGTGCATTTTAACTACTTGTTCTCTTTAGAAAAATAATCCAAGGTTCTGTAAAAATTCAATTTATATTAAATGTGTCACACACAGCCTGACTGAGACTTGGAGAGCTGAATAAGAGTACAGTTATTTAGCTCTTGGGGTCAAATTCATACTTCTTGAACTTTTCCATATTCTGTCTCATTACAACCACAAACTTCAAAGTATTTACTAGTGTTTAGTAGACCAGAACAAAGTAAGCCATGATTGTGTAGTGGAAGTAAAATGGTACATGTTTATTCTTTTTTTTATTACAAGTAAAAGTCTGAAAGTGTGGCATGTATTTGTTTTAACTCAATTTAAAATAAAATAAAATAAAAAACTCAATACAAACAACTGCCTTCAGAAGTCACCTAATCCCTAATGGAGTCCATCTGTGTGTGATTTAATCTCAGAGTAAAGACAAATGTTCTTTGAATGTCTCAGAGGTTTCTTACAAAACATTAGCCATCAAACAGCATCCTGAAGACCAACGGACACACCAGACACATCGGAAATAATTACATCTTAGAGAAGTTTAAAGCAGTGTTTGATTATAAAATAATATCAACTTTGAATATCTCAGAAAATCTCTGTTTAATCCATAATCTGAAAATAGAACAAGGATGGCACGGCAGTAAACCAACCAAGATGTGCCCATCCACCTAAACTCACAGAGAGGGCAAAAAGAGCAATTGTCCAAGAAGCTGCTAAAAATCCCCTGGTCATTCTTAAGGGGCTGTAGAGATCCATAACTCAGGTAGGATGAAAACCCATCAGGTGTGCAATGCACAAATCAGCCTTTTATGGAAGAGGGGTAGAACAAAGAAATTGTTGAAAGAACAACAGAAGAACCAGAGCTGTGGGCAGTTTTTCATGTAGTGGATATTTACTACATAGATAATTAAATCATTACATAAAGCAATTTCATACTTTGATTTTCAGAACTGACAGCAAAGTCAGGGTTTATTGTAAAACACTGTGGATCTCTGAACAGCACAAGCAAAAATAGAACCTCTGCCCCAACTAGCTCAGACCTCCTTTATACCCTCCATGTAGCGATAGCCTTAAAGGGCGAAGCCTATACCAAATAGAACGTTGGTTACGTACTGTAACCCCAGATTCTACGAGTATAGGTGCAACCCTTTAAGATCTGGGCCTCACTGGTTCCTAAATGGCTGAAGAAAAAAGCTATTTGGGAACCGATTGTCCGGCCTCACCATAATTTATACGGACTGGGTGGGGCCCGCACTGCAGGTGGGCATGGACTAAAGTTTTCAGTGCTGTGTTGCACGCGGAGGGATATTCCCACTAGCGATAGCCTTAAAGGGCTGTGCCTATACTCATAGAATCTGGGGTTACAGTACGTACCCAACGTTTCACAGACTATAGCTTGCTTTCAACACATGTTCAGACTACATGATCATCACAAGCCTTAATGAAGCTTTGCTGTCTGACTCATGGCTACAACCATTAAACCTATAAAATGAACACAAGAGCTATCTAAGCATAATCACTAAACAGAACAGAGCCAAACACATATGTAACTGTAATTGTTTAAAATTCAATACCAGTAAATATTACCCAGAAGTCTTATCGAATCCATGTGACCAAAAGTCAAACAGTACTGGTAAAAGACAGTAAGCATTCATTAAATTTGTACCATTGATTTTTCTTGTTAAACACTTTTGGTGACAGCTGCTGTTTTTAAATGTACTTTCTAAATAGATTTGACATGATTTCTACTCAGCAGAGTACTATGGACTTCAATTTGGTCAGTTGGCCCCTCAACACAACTGATAACATTTAATCAAAAAGAAGACAGGCTGTAGGCGAGCAGATGTGTCCTGTTGGCATGCACACATCTGGATATCTCATCGACTTGAAGACTTGATGATGTGTCTATCTCTGCTGTCATCTGTGGATCTTAAGGACGCATATTTAATTGGATTTATGATAACTGGTTCCTGCTTTTTGGATTTGGCTGGTTCCTGGTCTATCAACACACAAGGAAGACGTTGGCAGCTAATCTGGACCTGATCAGGCTGCCTGCCTTACAGGATGGCTTGGTTCATGTCTTGAGAAACCAGACTTTGGGCTGAATGGATTAGATCTCAGGGATTTTCTCAGGCACGTTCCATTGGTGTGGTTATTTTAATTTGGACATTTTCTGAAGCGAGTGGACCGACACAGACTGAAGGTAGATGTCATTAAAGTTCTGCCTGTTCCCAAAACAATCGTGTTTATCTGAAATTTGGCTCCCCGACTGGCCTTGATAGGCCGTCTTATCTCAACACGCCTGAGAAGTTTTGTAAACCAGATGCTGTCATCCCCCTCCCAAACCTGCTGCTGAGGAATTCCACGGACTTTTCAGAGGAGCACAGCTGAATAAACATTCTGTCATCATTTCAGGACTCTCGCCTCTGGCCGACCTTGGCAGCCCCCCCCCCCCCATGAGTGTGCACAGATCTATGAGCTGGCTGCTCAACCGCCTTTGAGTCCTCCCTGACCTCTGTGTAATGTCGGCGTCATTATGTGCTTGTGTGCGAGACTTTTTTTCATTAACACATTTTTGACCTTCAAACAGAGGTCAAAAATGTGTTAGGAATTTTTTTGTCTCCAAACCCTATGTGTCATTTTTCACCACTTTTATTGTCCGTCCAACAGATCTCACTTGTAAATAAGTCTTCGAGGCTCAACGTGACTTATCTGTTTAAATAAAGGTTGAATGAATGAATAAAAGAGCCCACCCCTCCCGTTTTCTCCTCCGCTCCTTGCAGAGCCTAAATGAGATACTGGTATTTAAACATATTTACCATACACAGAATGTTTTTTTTTAACTTTTATTTAAAGTCTTGACTGACTGACTGACTGCTTTAAAAATAAATCTGATGACTTCTCTGCTGAGCTTTTATGATGGAAGGGGAAGGCGAAGAACAACTGTTGTCTCTGTTGTCCTCCACTTCATGTTCGGATGCAAGTTTAAAATGAGATGCCGGTATTTAAATGCATATTTACCGTACACAGGAAGACATCACATAAAAAGATTTAAAAACTTTTATTAAAACGTGCCAGACTTGACTGCTTTGCCTCTCCAATGCCTGACCATCGACACATTGATGCAAAGCTTACGAGTGGCAGCTGTTTTCTCCTTTGACAGCCAGATCGATCGCTTTTTGAAAGCCACATCGTAAGAAATTCTCTGTGCTTTTTCCATTATCGCAGAACAAATTAACAATGAAGCGCAAAATACGGGAATGACACGGGAACGATCTGAAGAAATTAATGCATGCCTATCTTGTGGGATGGTCCTCGAGAATACCTCATTGGTCATTCAGGTTAGCTTCTGGTCATATAATGACAGAGTGGGTGGAGTTATGGTAGGGAATTTGAAACCCTGAACAACAGTCTTTGTACATCTGATTACATGAGAGCATCCACTCTGTGTCACAAACGCCTGCCCCCAAGAGGGGTAGGGTGCTGGGAAATATGAGCACCTAGCTCTGTCAAAAAAACGTTTTGTCAGTGGCAGAAAGTTACTGAGAAAGGGCAGGAAATCTGTCAAAATAAAAGATAAACATATAACTTCAGTATATGTCACTTAATTTCCTTAGCACTTCAAAATTATGCACTACTTTGTGTTGATCTATCACATAAAATACTAGTTAAACATTTTGTCTGTGGCTATAACATCACAAAAAATGGAAACCTTTAAGAGGTAGGAGTATTTTTCAACACACAAAAAAATATAGCTATCAGTTCTATTTCATACCTTCTGACCGCCAGAGAGCGGTGCTGAAAGCACTGAATGTTCCCTTCCCGCATGCACTGTTTGAGTAATACTATCAAAAAAGTCACAGGTGTTACATGGATGATCAATCAGAAGCTATATAGCCCGTCGTCATCCGCGGCTCTGCTCCTTTTTTCCTTCTCATGTGCGGTTCAATCCAGGGCTTCGGCCCTATGGACCTTTTCACCATCATCGGAGGCCCGATTACCCGTTGGCTTGGAGCAGCATGTTCGCCCTCCAAGGGGCCACAACGGTTAGGCCTTCGTTCAAGGTATTTCTTCTGTTTGTTGGGGACTGCGGCGGCTGTTGCCCTTGTCCCAACTTACAGAGTCTGATTACTGTGTGCGTGAGATTCAACACTGGTGAGTAGTTTTTTTTTCTTCTTTTGCTTGGTAGTGGTGCCATTGGCTTTGTTGGAGACTTCCAACTGTGTGGTAGGTTTGGATTGTGCTTCGAAGCTAATTACGTAGCTAGCTGTGTTCTGATCTTGCTTCTATTGCAAGGCGAGCGTTTGCGCACCTTCTATTAATCTTTTTTTCTCCAACCTCATAACAGTTGGATTAGGCTAGTGGTGCTAGCCTCTCTCAGTTTTGCCCTTGTTTTCTATTGGTAAAGATTGGCATTGTGCACCCTCTCCCAGTCACTCTTTCACCAACCTCAAGCAGTTGGTCAGGCTAATGGTGCTAGCCTCTGAGTTTCTAGACTTTTTTTTCTATTGGTGATGGCAAGCGTTCCTGTACCCTCTCCCAATTATTTTCACCAGCATCATGATGGTTGAGCTGAGCTAGTTTTATCTGTTATTGCCTGTTTTAATTGGTGGAGGCCAGCATTCGTGCCACTTCTCCCAATCATTTTTTTACCAACCTCAACAGTTGGGCTAAGCTGGAAGTACTGACCTCTCTGAGTTCTGGCCTTGTTTTAATTGGTGATGGCAAGTTTGCGCAACCCCTCTCCCAATTCTCAGCCTATCCTTTCGTCCTTGTGTTTTATTTTGTATCCTGGACATAGCTGGCAGTGCCAGCCCCTGTGCTGAGTTGTAGTTTTTTTACTCAAGTAAACTGCCTGAAGTAGGAGCATGGATGGCTCTCACTACTGCACAGGCTGTGGGGCCGTGCTCCAGGTGGCTGACGGTCATGACCTGTGTCCTGCCTGTTTTGGATAAGACCATCTGGTGGAGGCCCTGTCAGAGAACCCCTGCATGAACTGACGCCTCATACCTCGTGCTGTGAGGGTGGCTCGGCTAGCCCAGTCTTGCACCGAGCTCGGCAGTGAACTCCCACCTTCTGGGCAGGAGGGTCCACTTAGGTGCTGGAAGCACTGGGCTGAGGCCACAGTCTCTGTGACCCCACCTAGAAAGAGGCAAGCCAAGTCGGATCAGGGTCTCTCCACAAGAGTGGAACAGCTTTCTGCTGAATTGGCAGAGATGAAGTCTTTTTTCAGGCACACCAGCTGGGAGCCAAACCAGGGGCAGCAACTGGACTCTCCTCCCCACCCATGCCTGAGCTGGCTTCGGAGGAAGATGTGTTGTCCTTGGCTGCCTCTGCCTCTCACTTTCTAGGTGAGAAAGAGGAACAGTCATCTCAAGTCTCAGAGACTGATTCACTTTCTTTTTCCCGGAGTGCAGCTAGTGGTCAGGTGACGACCGATGCAGTACACCATACATATGGCCCTGAGACAACTACAGCTGGACATCCTGTAACCAGAAGAGTACACACCTGGAAGTGCCTTCTTCAGGCGCAGACGGGCTTCTCCTTCCATTTCCGTCCCTCCATAGGAAGAATACCTGAACAAGTTGCATGGTTGTTGGCGGGACCCAAAACTCTTTGCAAACCTCTCTGCGGATGGGCGAGCTTTGGCGGCCATGCACAAGCCGGCTGTGGTAGGCCTGGATTGCATGCCGGCGATCGAACCTGCTATCGCCTCGGGGGTCTTTACCCTTGTACGGTTCAGTAAAGACCCAACGGGAGCTTTCGTGAGTCGGTCCACCAACCAGCTGGGCAGATTCGGACCAGTGACTCTGGCTGCCCCCCTCCCACACACACACACATACACACACACACACACACACACACACACACACACACACACACACACACACACACACACACACACACACACACACACAGCCCTTAGGAGCAGAGGAGTGAGACGTAATGCCACCAGGCCGACTGTCAGATATTTCTCCCACCAGCAGCTCAGTCACTGGGCTGCTTATGCCGTGGACCCATGGGTGGTTGCCACTCTGACCCATGGTTACCGGCTACAGTTAAGACGGCGGCCTCACATCTCACACCGGGTCAAGATGACTGTAGGTGCCGACCCAGTGAAAGCTAGAGCATTAGGCCAGGAGCATTCATCCTCCTAGCCAAGGGTGCAATCGAGGCAGTGGACTCTCTGCAACAACCCAGTGGCAATCACTCAACTTACTTCCTCGGGCAAGAGGACGGCGGGTTTTGTCCCATTTTAGATCTGAGGGGACTCAACCGGTACTTACGGGTGCTGCCTTCCCACATGCTCATGACAGCAGAGGTCCTTCAAGCTGTCATGAAGGGAGAATGGTTAACATCTAAAGGCCTGAAAGATGCTTATTTTCAGGTGCCTATAGTGGCAGAGCACCGTCGCTTTCTCAGGTTTGATTATCGGGTCATCACTTGCAGCTCCGGGTACTCCCATTCGGGCTCTGTCTTTCCCCGAGGGTGTTTACTGTAGAATAAAGCTGTACTGCTTCATCTTTCAGACTCACAATGAATCGTGTGCTTTAAAATTACCTCTGACTTCAATAATGTCTGATGTTTTTCTACACATTTCTTGTGCTGGTGAAGATTCTCGGTCGTCCAGGACATGATAAATCAAAAAGGCGTTCAATTCAAGATCAACTGGACTTTATTTGTAACAGAAGACGTTTCGCTTCTCATCCGAGAAGCTTTATCAATTCAATGAACCAGACTGTGTGTGCGTGTGGATTTATAACAGGAGTCACGCACCATCATATGTAAATTGCAAGCTGAGGTAACACATACATGTAAATTGACAGATCACACCTTAACAGTAGGGAGTTCCCTTGAAGTCTCTGACAGAAGACACAACAACTGTATGTAAATTGACAAAAAACACCTCACAGCCCAACAACAGAGGTTTCTCAACAAACTTTGCTAGTCTAATTCACAGACAAGACACCTCTGCTCCCATCCGGTGTAAAACGTTTGTGAATCAGCCCCAAAACTGAGTTGTAAGTCTTGGAAAGTTGAAATCTCAGACCTCCTCCTCTGTTAAGAGAAGGTTTTTCTCTCTTAACAGAGAACTCTTTTCTCTCTCTTCTCTACACATTTCTCTACAATTTCTCTACAACACGTCTGATTACCAGGAGAAAATAACCACACTACTCAGTGACAGTAACACCTATGAGCCCCTCAAGAGGGATCCAACTAACACCTTTAAAAAGAAAGTCACTGATTATCTGCAAAAACTTGAAAAGGAGAAAACAATCAATCGATCATTGTATTATAGATTGTACCCGGGTGAGGCCACTCCCTGTCTGTATGGACTTCCAAAAATACACAAAGAAGATACACCTCTCAGACCCATCGTGAGCAGCATGAACTCAGTGACATACAATGTTGCCAAACATCTGGCTGGCATTTTAGCTCCTCTGGTTGGAAACACACCCCATCATATAAAGAACTCCATTGATTTTTCCAACAAAGTTGAACATTTGAAGCTGACCCCGGGAGAAACTCTTGTATCATATGATGTGACTTCCCTGTTCACATGTATACCCATTTCTGAAGCAGTAGAAACCGTCAAAAAACGACTTCTACAGGACAAGGATTTGGGCAAAAGGACCAACTTCACCCCAGACCACATCTGCACCCTGCTGGATCTCTGCCTCTCCACCACTTATTTCAAGTTCAATGACAGATTTTACAGACAGAAGCACGGCTGTGCCATGGGATCTCCAGTGTCACCCATTGTTGCAAACCTCTACATGGAGGAAGTGGAACAGAGAGCCCTTAACTCCTATGAGGGGACAACTCCAAGCCATTGGTTCCGATATGTGGATGACACCTGGGTTAAAATCCAAGCCAGGGAGGTGGAAGCGTTCACCAGACACATTAACTCGGTTGACAACAACATCAAGTTCACCAGAGAGGATGCTAACGATAACAAGCTGCCTTTTTTGGACTGCTTGGTGCATATGGAGGGAGAGGACAGTCTCAACATTGAAGTTTACAGAAAACCAACCCACACAGACCAGTATCTTCTGTTTGACTCTCACCATCCACTGGAGCACAAACTTTCTGTCATCAGAACCTTACAGCATCGGGCAGAACACATCCCCACAAGGACAGAAGGGAAGAAAAAGGAACAGAAACACATCAACAAATCGCTGCAAACATGTGGATATCCCAACTGGGCTTTTGTCAAGTCAGCAAGGAAATCTGCTAAACAAAATAATGAACAGAAAAATGCTAACAGACGAAAAAACATTGTCATTCCTTATGTTGCTGGAGTCTCAGAGAATTTCAGAAGGATTTTCAACAAACACAACATCCCAGTACACTTCAAACCTAGTAGGACTCTCAGACAGAGGCTGGTACATCCGAAGGACAGAACCCCCACACACAAACAGAGTGGGGTTGTGTATGCAGTCCAGTGCAGTGAGGACTGCCCAGACCGTTACATTGGGGAAACTAAGCAGCCCATCCACAGAAGAATGTCCCAGCACAGGAGACCCTCCTCCTCTGGACAAAACTCAGCTGTTCACCTCCACCTCACGGACAAGGGTCACTCCTTTGATGACCAAAATGTGCAAATCTTGGACAGAGAGCACAGATGGTTTGAGAGAGGTGTGAAGGAAGCTGTTTATGTTAAGAGAGAAAAACCTTCTCTTAACAGAGGAGGAGGTCTGAGATTTCAACTTTCCAAGACTTATAACTCAGTTTTGGGGCTGATTCCCAAGCGTTTTACACCGGATGGGAATAGAGGTGTCTTGTCTATGAATTAGACTAGCAATTTTTTTTTTACCTCTGTTGTTGGGCTGTGAGGTGTTTTTGTCAATTTACATACATTTGTGTGTCGTCTGTCTGAGACTTCAAGGGACCCCCCTACTGTTAAGGTGTGATCTGTCAATTTACATGTATGTGTTACCTCAGCTTGCAACCAACATATGTTGGTGCGTGACTCCTGTTGCAAATCCACGTGCACACAGTCTGGTTTTGTCAGATTTCAACTTTCTAAAACTTATGGTGCGGACCTGCAGCTGTTTTCCCAGATGCCTCCCACCTGATGAGAACAGAGGAGCCTCACTTGTGAATTAGATTAACAAAGACTTTGACAGGTCCCTGGTATCAATGTGTGAAGTGTGTTTTTTGTCAATTTACATACAGTAGGATGTGTGTGTGCTTTCTGTAAGCTCTGCTTTTTCACACACTGAACTTTGAATGGGTCACAGGCACGTGTTATCCCAAATATGTGTGTGTGTTAGCTTCCAATTTACCTAGTTTGGTGTGTACCAGTGGCCTAGCTTGCTTATAACTTCTCTCTCCCTCTCACAGTCTCCAAAGAATTGAGAAAGCTCATCGGATGATGAGCGAAACGTCTTCTGTTACAAATAAAGTCCAGTTGATCTTGTATTGAACGCCTTTTTTCTCTCTTAACAGAGAACTCTTTTCTCTCTCTTCTCTCACATTTCTCTCTCTTCTCTACACATTTCTTGTCAGGGACAGTCTCAGCTACAGTCTGACAAATGTTTACCTTATTCTTCCTGTTTCTAAGAAAGAAAACAAATCATTAATACATAGTTCACATGTGACGTCACATCCGTCTTACTTCCGGGTGGACCCTCATTTTGAAAGTCAGAACAGGGGACAGCGCGGTCTAATGGATGTTCATTTTTCACGTTTTTTTTTTGTGTTAATTTCTAATTAATTGCAATGGTTACTTCGTGTTGTGTCAGTGGGTGTTCCAGTCGGGTAGACGTTTGGGCAACGCGCAGGTTTCACTTAATCAAAAAAAAAGTAAACGTGAAGGATTTATCTCATCGGAGAAGCTGGACTGCAGCCCCTCTCTCTGAGTCTGGCTCGGATCTGCTCTGGAAGACGTCGTCCTTTTGGCCGGTAAACAAAATATTCTACATAAATCATTTTGTGAAACTATGTCAGAACAATGTTAGAGTACAACTGTCTGTGTGTTAGAGCTGGGTTTTTTTTTTTTCATTATTTAGCAAACCGTCTTGCATGCTGTTAGCTTAGCATCTCGCTAACGCGACAATGGCCTCCTCACGGTCCACCAGGACCGGCGGGGAGACCGTCCCAGTTGGAGAAGGAGGACGGGAGCCAAGTCGTGCGGGCGACGCGTCGGTCCCATGGGACGTGCCCCCGCGGCCGCGACGGATCCACGCCGTCCGACCTGAGCTCCGCGAGCCTCGCTCCAGATGCTAACAACATGCTAACTTCCAACACGGTAAGACTCAAAAGTGCTGGTTCTGGTCTGTGTTCAGCTTGGACTGTTTGTTGGCTGTGTGTTATTTTAGTTAAACCTTTTTTTAGCTGGTTAGATCTGATTGAGACAGTTTACACATCTTTTTTGGATTTAAAGCTGTGAAGCTCTGCGCTGTGAAGCCGGTGTGCGCTCGCTCCTTGTAATAATTAAATAATTAATGATATCGGAGTAACTACTTTGTGACAAGTTGTCTGATTCGTCTGCCATGATTTCTTTCTCAAACTCATTTAACTCCGACCACTGCCATTTTGCTATTGTTCCTTGGTGAAGCTGTGGTAGCTCGTGTTTTTGTCCGTATAATTTGCTCTGCTCGTTCGCCATCTTTGCCTTCTCTGCCTTCAGATGTGGTGCGAAAACCGGTTTGCGCAATTTTGGGGGCGTGTCTGAGAACTATGTATTAAGTTGGTTTTATTTGATTAACAAGTGACATTAACAAGTTACAGGTCTCTCTTGTAAATGAGTCCTCGAGGTTCAATGAGATTAACCTGCCTAAATAAAGGTTGAATGAAAACAAGTGTGAACATGAATAATTTTGATTGTTGTTCTCAATAATTATAATGTAATCATGTAAAATTTACAATGTGGATAACATATTTCTCTCTTCTGTTTTACAGAAAGTGATTGTTCCTTCAGAGACACCTGTCATGAGCAGTCTTTGAGCTGAAGCGGTTTTCTTCAGAGGGGAGTCACAGTGGTTCCTAGTTAGTCCAAATAATATCCTCAGAGCTGTTGTTTTGCACAAAGATCCTTTGTGTAAAAGACAGTTCGCCTTGGACCCCCGGACTGAGCGGATCACCTCCGGCTCCAAACCGGAAGATGGTTCGTCTGTGGACCACATCCGAGAGGTCACGCCAAGATCCTCTCGTTCAACTCCTGAGCAGATAAAAATGTTGCTCAGCTACAATTGTTAGAAGTAAATAACTGCAGAAGATGAAGCCTTTTTCCACTGCAAGGCTCACGTTCTTGGCTTGAAGTCCAAACGTGCAGAAGGTACTGATGGAGGGTGTACCTTCTTATCAGCTATTCCCCTCAGACCCATCAGAATCAGAATATATCTTTATTGGCAATTTTTTGCACCGAGGTACAAAGTTCTGCAATTGGCGCACGCACCATCCGAAGAGGGACGTACGCACGGAAAGTCGCAGCAGTCTGAAACCGCGCCACCACAATCAGATATGGAAAAGGGAAAACACAATTAGGTATCATTTGTGGTATTCAAAAAAAGAGTCTATCACATTTTGTCTTAAGACACTCTATGATAAAGTCCCAAAAACTCTACCAGCATTAAGCACAATGAGACACGACATGTTGCAGTTTGATGATGACAAGCAAGGAGATCAAAAGTCTGTGAGTAACATTCAGATAAGCACAGTCAGCAGTTGTCTCAGCTCGGCGCCATCCGAGCGCACACACAGAGACCTCTGGGGGAGGGGGGGAGGGCAGCGCACTTCAGCTCCCAGCTCCAGGAGAAGATTTGTAGACAGCCTTCAAAATTCAAGGTTGCTCAGAGACCAGATTAGATAGTTGCTTTATTTTTCAGTCAGGCCACAGTGTGACTGCAGTCTTAAGTCCAGGTGCTGTTTCTGGGTCCAAATCGCCAAATCAAGAGAGGTTCAGAGCTACAAGATCCTTCCGTATGTGCCCTGTTTGAAGCCGGACGGCTGTGAACGAGTTCCAAACACACCGCAGGTCACAGACACCGCTGCTCCCACCGTACGGTTCGGCTCGCACAACAGCTGGGAAGGTCATAGCCTGGATCAAACATTTTCGCTGAGCAGGAAGTCTCGCCAGCACTCCGAAGGCGGCGGTCCTCCTCAGCCTTCAGTGGCAGACAGCCACCAGTATCCCAATAATCCACAGAGATTCCACGTCCCCGACAGGAAAAGCGGTCAGACACATTAGCCTGCTCCTCGAGTCCATAATGTAGCTCACCACACGCGTGTCGATGGGGCGCACCGGCTCTCCCTGGCCGGTGCGCTTCGCGGAATGTTTTTTAATCGATAGTATCGATAGAGGAAATAGCCCAGAAAACAGTCCACGCACATAAATCCATTCCAAATTGGTTCGAGCGAGCGCTGAAGAGTTACAGACGAGACAAATGCAGAAGCAGGGGGGGGCGGGACTAGGGAGGGTAGGAGCAAAAAGATATGCGACTTGCTTTGCCGAGAGCGGAAGTCAGAGCGAAGCTGTCACAGTGATGGTCAGTTACCTTGGGCAGTTCCCAGCGAGTCCTCCTCATTGTGTGTCTGGTCTGATCAACCAGAGAACCCCAGAAAGACGAGTGACCTGGTGCCTTCATCACTGACCCGGTAAGGAGCAGAACCTAGTGACATGATGCCTTGGTCTGGTTATGCTATTTTAAGCTGATGCAACTTGGTAAAGCATTTCCTGGCTTGCAGTGATGATAAATGATTTTATCTGATCAGATTAAACAACTTCTTTCAACCAAAAACCCAAAGTAACTGTTAAAATAGCCAAACTTTGTCTAAATTAATGCACGTATAAAACTGAAATAATTCCTGCTCAAAAAGTCAAATTTAGCCTTAAATAAGAGAATAAGCCTTGAAATCAATTGTTAATGTTCATTATTGTTGCTGATTTTAGTTTGATTATTTTTGTAATAAAACTTCAAAGACAGCTTTGGTCTCTTCATTCAGATGAATATTCACGTGTTATGATATAAAACTCCCTGTAATGAACAGATTCTACTTCAGTGACTGATTCTGATGATTAAAGGGTGAATAATTTGTTGTTGGTCAGTAAACTGATCAGCTGGTGCCAAACTTTAACGAGAGCTAAAGAAATAAAACTAATGTAGTGAAGGGGATGGAGAAAGTGTCACCCTTCTTCTTCCACCTCTCTCCTTCATATTGCTACATCACTCAGTGCGTGAAGGCAGCCCTCTCTCCTCTGCAGGCCTTCGGAGTGAAGGTTCTGCTGCACTTAGATGGTTGGATTCTCTACTCCATGTCTCGGGCCTGTGCCTTTTGCAACACGACCTGCCTGCTTGCTCAGGTGTCCCAGTTGGGCCTTAATGTCAACCTGGAGAAGAGCTGCCTGGTCCTTTTCCAAACGAACACCTTTCTTGGGTGATTCTTGATTCACCCTCCATGAGAGCTTGCCCATCTGCTCAAGGGTGGGCGGCACATTCCAGTTGGTCACTTGGTTCAGGCTGGGCAAGCAGCTCTCTTACGGTGCCTTCCGGTAGCTACTAGGCAAACTGCCATCAGTTACTCGGGTGGTGCTCCTATGCCTGCTGTCACTTTGTCCCTTACAGAGGTGGCTCAGTAGCTTTCACCTGGATGCCAGGCCACACAGGCATCCATCCATCCATTTTCTTCCGCTTATCCGGGGTCGGGTCGCGGGAGTAGCAGCCTAAGTAGGGAGGCCCAGACTTCCCTCTCCCCAGCCACTTGGAGCAGCTCCTCTGGGGGAATCCCAAGGCGTTCCCAGGCCAGCCGAGAAACATAGTCCCTCCAGCGCGTCCTGGGTCTTCCTCTGGGTCTCCTCCCGGTGGGACATGCCCGGAACACCTCACCAGGGAGGCGTCCAGGAGGCATCCTAACCAGATGCCCGAGCCACCTCAACTGGCTCCTCTCGATGTGGAGAAGCAGCGGCTCTACTCCGAGTCCCTCCCGGATGACTGAGCTTCTCACCCTATCTCTAAGGGAGAGTCCAGACACCCTGCGGAGAAAACTCATTTCAGCCGCTTGTATCCGAGATCTCGTTCTTTCGGTCACAACCCAAAGCTCATGACCATAGATGAGGGTGGGAACGTAGATCGATCGGTAAATTGAGAGCCACACAGGCATCACAATCTCAAACATGGGATCTCTAGTATCACCCATTGTTGCCAATCTCTATATGGAAGAAGTGGATCGGAGAACCCTAAACTCCTATGAGGGAACAACTCCAAGCCATTGGTTCCGATATAGGGATAATACCTGGGTCAAAATTCAAGCCAAGGAAATAGAAGCGTTCACCAGACACATTAACTCGATCAACAACAACATCAAGTTCACCAGAGAGGATGCTAACAACAATAAGCTGACTTTGTTTAACTGTTTGGTTCATATGGAAAGAGAGGAAAGCCTCAACATTGAAGTTTACAGAAAACCAACCCACACAGAGCAGTATCTTCTGTTTGACTCTCACCATCCACTGGAGCACAAACTTTCTGTCATCAGAACTTTACAGCATCGGGCCGAACACATCCCCACAAAGACAGAAGAAAATTGGTTTGTATTGGTTTGTTAAGTGACCTTGGGTGTCCTGAAAGGCGCATTTAAATAAAATGATGATGATTATTATTATTATAGAAGGAAAAGGAACAGCAACACATCCAAAAATCTCTGCAATCATGTGGATATCCTAACTGGGCCTTTGTCAAGTCAGCGAGGAAATCTATAAAACACAATAATGAACAGAAAAAGGAGAACAGATGAAAAACATTGTCATCCCTTATGTTGCTGGACTATCAGAGAATTTCAGAAGGATTTTCAACAAACACAACATCCCAGTACATTTCAAACCCAGCAGGACTCTCAGACAGAGGCTGGTCCACCCTAAGGACAAAACCCCCACACACAAACAGAGTGGTGTAGTGTATGCAGTTCAGTGCAGCGAGGACTGTCCAGACCTCTACACTGGAGAAACTAAACAGCCTCTTCACAGACGCATGGCTCAACACAGGAGAGACACCTCCTCTGGACAAGACTCAGCTGTTCACCCCCACCTCACAAACAAGGGTCACTCTTTTGAGGACCAGAATGTTTACATTTTGGACCGAGAACACAGATGGTTTGAGAGGGGTGTGAAGGAAGCTGTTTATGTGAAGAGAAAAAAAAACATCTCTTAACAGAAGAGGAGGTCTCAGATTCCAACTTTCAAAAATGTATAATTCAGCTTTGGGACTGATTCCCAGCCAGTTTTCACACCTGATGGGAACAGAGGAGCCTCTTCTGTGAATTAGATTAACAAAGACCTTAAAGATGCTATATGTAACTTTTCTAAAAATATATTTTTAACATATTTCTTCACTCTGTCACTATCTCCTGACAGACTGATGTTAGACAAGTAATCTCTGAAAAAAACTTAAAAAAAAATATTGTCCCCTTGCTTCTCCAGGTGGTAAATAAGCATTTCTAAAAAGCAAAAGTGACCCGCCGTTAACCAGCCAATAAAAACAGAGTTTGTAACCAGCCAATAAAAACAGAGCTTGAATTTGAATCAGCCAATAAAAACAGAGCTTGAATTTGAATCAGCCAATAAAAACAGAGTTTGTAACCAGCCAATAAAAACAGAGCTTGAATTTGAATTTCAGCAGACCACGGGAGGGGCAGAGCCATATATGGCTCTGAGGGGGAGGGAGCAAAATGCCTTTCTCTGTTGAAAATATTTCTAAGTGCTGAGTGCTACAGAAAGTTACATATAGCACCTTTAAGAAACACCTACTGTTTAAGGTGTGAGGTGTGATTTGTCAATTTACATAGGTATGTGTGTATCTTATCTCACTCAGCCTTTATGAGATGCCAATAAAGATATATTCTATAACTTGAACCCCACACTCTCTGCTCTTTGAATTGAGAAAGCTCCTCAGATGAAGGGCAAAATGTCTTCTGTTGCAAATAAAGTCCAGTTGTTTTGTATCGAACATTTTTCGAATTTATCATTTCCTGGGTGACTGAGAATCTTCACCAGCATAACACAAGCTGTAGGAGTTTTTAAAGCTCTGGATGTACGTCTGAATGTTGTTGATGCACCGGCTTTAAAGTTTTTGAGCCCAGATACGCTACGACATCATCACATCAACACTTCAGTCAAAAAGTTCAGCACTTTATAAAAAAGCTAAAACTGATGTTGTCAACAAGCCCTGATGATGATGATGATGACTGAGAGATTCAACCACCTCATAATAACCGTTCAAGAAGAAGTATTGTTCTTTTATTATTATTATTATCTACGGTAATTAACTTTTTTAAATTAAAAATCATAATCTTATTAACTCTTTTTTTTTACTCTTTGTGTTTTATTTCCAGTCTGGGACAGAGATAGCAGATGTCTTCTTCCTCTTCAGGGAAATCCACCAGAGATCACCTGCAGCTAAGAAGTGTGTGATGACTGAACTCTGAACTTTTCCAGGGACAGGGGGAGCAGGTCCAAGAAGAGGTTGTGAGTAATGAGGACAAATACAGCCACATTGCTGCTACTGTTGTTATTGAGATGATTTTCTCCACCGCTGGAGATATTCACTGTAACTAGATCTGTGCTTTTAGCAGAAAATGTGGACAAGTTGGTCTTTTTGGACAAAACCTTTAAACTTGATTAGTTAGATTGTAAACAGTCTGTTGCTGTGTATTGTTCTGGTTCTGACTGTTTTTGTATTTATTAAGCTTTTTCTTATTGTTAGTATAGTTTGTTTATTGTAAAGAGTGCCGTTTAATTAAAATATAATCCAAATGGGTCGCTTTTATTTATTTTTATACAAATATATTTTTTACTTGACACATTTTCAAAATAAATGTTTTGTAAGTCTTCATTTTGTCATTTTTGTACCGAAAATTAACCGAACCGAGCCCTCCTTGAAACTGAACTGAACCGAAATGTGATTTTAGCGTACCGTTACACCCCTAGTCAATATATCTCTCATGTTCTTCTAAGAATCTACAATCTATACCATTTGAAACTCTGGGTATCTCAGCGCTGTTGCTTCAAGGCTCCCACAGACAACACAACTGGAAATATTGACAAGTAATAATAAACTAATATGTTACTATGTGGCCTTTTGCTGAACAATTAGAGCTGATGGGTTGAGGCAATCGATTTTTGTAGCCTCTGGACAACCAGATTAAAAATCACATAATAGTAGAAATTCAATTTCAAGTGAAAGGCCAGGGCAGCTGTTAGATGTTGGCTACAGGCGGTGATATTAAAAAGCTATAAACGCTTTCTGAAATACTCCATTTTCCTTGACTTAGGGATTGAAAGGCAAACGCCTCTCAATAGGTAAGTGGTAGGAGAGAGATGAGATGCTTTTAGGCTTTGCACAAAAATGAATATTTTTAGAAATAGAAACCAGACTTTTGGCTGAATGGATTACATCTCTGGGATTTTCTGAGGCACGTTCCATTGGTGTGGTCATTTTAATTTGGACATTTTGGAAGCGAGTGGACCGACACAGACTGAAGTTAGATGTCATTAAAAAACTGTCTGTCCCCAACACAATCATGTTTATCTGACATTCGGCTCCCTGACTGGCCTTGACAGACCGTCTTATCTCAACACGCCTGAGAAGTTTTGTAAACTTGACGCTCTCGCCCTCCCAAACCTTCTACTGAGGATTTCCACACTTTTCAGAGGAGCCCAGAGGCCTCATGTATCAACGGTGCGTACGCACAAAAACTTTGCGCATGTCATTATTCACGCAAAACTCCGCATGTATCAAAACTGAACTGAACGTGGAAATGTGCGCAGCTCCACGCCAACTCCAGGGTTGGCGTACGCACGTTTCTGTGGTTTTGGATCCTTTGGCGACACTTACAGGTGATTCCGAGAAACTGTGTTCACAATGTGAAAGTGTTCATTGTTCACACCAAACACACATGATAAACAATTATTACATCCACATGGACGCAGTTAAATAAAGGAAGCACAAAGTTGTGCCAAAAATATCCTTAACAGGAACGGATTCAGCCTTATTGGAGGATATAATAAATAGTGTAACACGCAGAGCATTTATTTATGAACAGATATAATTTTCTGATCTAGGATATGGCTTATCAGCCGTTTTCAGGAATAATCCTTTTTCAGTTCGGCACTGCTGCGCTCTGGAGCACAACACAGGAGCCGTGCATCACGCGTGCACGTACAGAAGCAGCGATCAAACTGGGGTTCCACAGGAGCTTTCCAGAGGGAGCTGGCAGACCGATCGGGACTGTCCAGTCCACACAAAGCCGGATCATATCCAATGGAATGGTCTCCTATATGATTCTAAAGGCTGAGTTATGGTCGCGCTTTGGAGCGCGCGCACCCTCGCCGGCAATGGAGGTGATTCATAATCTGCGTTTATTGTAGATTTCTCCAAAATGACATGTGGAAGTACACTTTACAACTTGTGAAAATGCTGTAAGTAGGAGAGCAAAGCTTCACAGACAAACAGATTGCGCACAAAGGCTGCGGCGCGCGCAACGTTTGTGGAGACTCCAACATCATGTCATGTCATGAAAACTCTCCACTGAGGCGCAGAGACTCGTTTCTTCATATCATCTATTAAATAAACAAAGATCTATGTTCTACCAAACATCTAAGTTCCTCTGTGTTTACAGTAATTATGGTAATAAACTCGTGCGCAAAGTTAATATTTTCACTCAGGATGGATGGATGAGCCAGTTGCGCACCAAAGCAGGGTGCGCGTACACACAAATACCGACACACAATCACTCGTTCTTTGCGTGATAAACACATTTTATTACTATTCTTACTTAGGATTTTTTTCCTCACTCATATTATATTAAATTCATTATTTTCCTGAATCTAGAAATCATTTCTGATCGCGCAGGGATCAAACAAACATGTCCTTCACACATGCAGGAAGTAATTTGCATCTGTTTAACATATGTAAATGAAGGCGTGTCAGGGGAGGTGTCTCACGTGCGCTCAGTTCCACGTTAATTGTGATGTACAAAAGGAATGTGCGTGGATTCAGGCGTACGCACGGTTTGATACATCTGGATTTTTTTGTGCTTACGCCGTTTTCTGGATTTGACCGTACGTCACGTTTCAGTAAGAAATCCACGCAAGTCTTTGTACATGAGGCCCCTGATAAATAAACATTCTGTCATCATTTCAAGACTTCCTTCTGACCATTAGTGTACACAGATCTCCATGGACTCAGTGATTCTATCTGAACTCTGCAGTATGGGCTGGCATGCTCACTGCCTTTGAGTCCCCGCCTTCTGCATAATGTCGGAGTCATTATGTGCTTGTGTGTAAAATTTATGTCATTACTTCATTTTTGACCTTCAGAGGTCAAAGATGTGTTAGGAAATTTTTTGTCTCCAAACCTTATGCGTCATTTTTCACCACTTTTATTGTCTGTCCAACATATCTCACTTGTAAATGAGTCTTCAAGGCTCAGTGTGACTTATCTGTTTAAATAAAGGTTGAATTAATTAATATGTCATCAGCAGAGATTCAAAACTTCAATCTGACAGATTATTAATTTGATTAACCTACAGCTGTTTGCATTTAAAATGTCTTACTCCAGTTTGTAAATTAGCAGGAAAAGGAGGCTCAGAGGTGGATCCTTAATAAAACACAAACAAATGACAAATAAATAAAACATAAATATAGCTAAATCTCAGTTTTACAGATAATGACATAATGTAATGCGGTACTGACTGAACTCCATGGAATACTAGTTCATTAATTCATTTTAAATAATTTATTGTAAGTTAAAGGTTATCCACCTCTCTATATATGGCACATATTATTTCCAAAATATAAAGCATCTCTGCATGAACATGTTAAAAAACAGTGAATAATTTATGGACAAATTCATATATATAATTTGTTGTTTGGTCACAACTAATACAAATGAATTCATAACAACCAGTGGTGGGCACAGGTCAGGGCTTCATTTGTGAACCCATCGATGGTGGAGGTGGGCTCCTGGGGAACGCGCATGCTCACAAGTTGTTTAATGACATGAAATATCTTTTGTCAACAAAGAATAGAGTCCTAACATTTATTAAACATTACTTCTGTATGTACAACACACCAAAAAAACATCAAAACTGTGCTTTGACAAACTCATTGATAAAACGAAACCTTTTGGTCAATGTGAAAGAGGAAAAAGGAGCAGGAATCATCTTGCTTTGAGTTTATACTCTTTGTCTCATGCGTGCTGTGAGTGACAAGCGTCCATCATAAAACACATGCAGTGGAGGTGTCCGAGTTATTTAATTATCATCTCAGCAGTAGAGAGGAGCGACACGGTTCAAGCATGGCTCCCCAAATGACAAGACAGTCATATTTGTTCATAACTTTGCTAACCGCTAATTTGCTGACTAAAAAAAAATTGCTTTGCTAATGCTAAAACACTTAACAGATCAAAAATTAGCAGAGGCTAAAGCTACATCACTAACTTTTGTCATCCACTGCTGTTACTGACACTGTAAGACAGAAAATGTTACAACATGAACACAACACTAACTTCAACTTCAGGTCCAACTCACAATCCTGCATCTGCAGAAGTTCTCCAATGACTCTGCCATTGTGGGCTGCACCACTGGTGACCAGGACGTTGAATACAGAGGTGTGACGACCAGGACGTTGAATACAGAGGTGTGATGACCAGGACGTTGAATACAGAGGCGTGGTGACCAGGACGTTGAATACAGAAGTGTGGTGACCAGGACGTTAAATACAGAGGTGTGGTGACCAGGACGTTGAATACAGAGGTGTGATGACCAGGACGTTGAATACAGAGGTGTGATGACCAGGACGTTGAATACAGAGGTGTGATGACCAGGACGTTGAATACAGAGGTGTGGTGACCAGGACGTTGAATACAGAGGTGTGATGACCAGGACGTTGAATACAGAGGTGTGATGACCAGGACGTTGAATACAGAGGTGTGATGACCAGGACGTTGAATACAGAGGTGTGATGACCAGGACGTTGAATACAGAGGTGTGATGACCAGGACGTTGAATACAGAGGTGTGATGACCAGGACGTTGAATACAGAGGTGTGATGACCAGGACGTTGAATACAGAGGTGTGGTGACCAGGACGTTGAATACAGAGGTGTGGTGACCAGGACGTTGAATACAGAGGTGTGATGACCAGGACGTTGAATACAGAGGTGTGATGACCAGGACGTTGAATACAGAGGTGTGATGACCAGGACGTTGAATACAGAGGTGTGATGACCAGGACGTTGAATACAGAGGTGTGATGACCAGGACGTTGAATACAGAGGTGTGATGACCAGGACGTTGAATACAGAGGTGTGATGACCAGGACGTTGAATACAGAGGCATGGTGACCAGGACGTTGAATACAGAGGTGTGATGACCAGGACGTTGAATACAGAGGTGTGGTGACCAGGACGTTGAATACAGAGGTGTGATGACCAGGACGTTGAATACAGAGGTGTGATGACCAGGACGTTGAATACAGAGGTGTGATGACCAGGACGTTGAATACAGAGGTGTGGTGACCAGGACGTTGAATACAGAGGTGTGATGACCAGGACGTTGAATACAGAGGTGTGATGACCAGGACGTTGAATACAGAGGTGTGGTGACCAGGACGTTGAATACAGAGGTGTGGTGACCAGGACGTTGAATACAGAGGTGTGGTGACCAGGACGTTGAATACAGAGGTGTGATGACCAGGACGTTGAATACAGAGGTGTGATGACCAGGACGTTGAATACAGAGGTGTGATGACCAGGACGTTGAATACAGAGGTGTGGTGACCAGGACGTTGAATACAGAGGTGTGGTGACCAGGACGTTGAATACAGAGGTGTGATGACCAGGACGTTGAATACAGAGGTGTGATGACCAGGACGTTGAATACAGAGGTGTGATGACCAGGACGTTGAATACAGAGGTGTGATGACCAGGACGTTGAATACAGAGGTGTGGTGACCAGGACGTTGAATACAGAGGTGTGGTGACCAGGACGTTGAATACAGAGGTGTGATGACCAGGACGTTGAATACAGAGGTGTGATGACCAGGACGTTGAATACAGAGGTGTGGTGACCAGGACGTTGAATACAGAGGTGTGATGACCAGGACGTTGAATACAGAGGTGTGATGACCAGGACGTTGAATACAGAGGTGTGGTGACCAGGACGTTGAATACAGAGGTGTGGTGACCAGGACGTTGAATACAGAGGTGTGATGACCAGGACGTTGAATACAGAGGTGTGGTGACCAGGACGTTGAATACAGAGGTGTGATGACCAGGACGTTGAATACAGAGGTGTGATGACCAGGACGTTGAATACAGAGGTGTGGTGACCAGGACGTTGAATACAGAGGTGTGGTGACCAGGACGTTGAATACAGAGGTGTGATGACCAGGACGTTGAATACAGAGGTGTGATGACCAGGACGTTGAATACAGAGGTGTGATGACCAGGACGTTGAATACAGAGGTGTGATGACCAGGACGTTGAATACAGAGGTGTGGTGACCAGGACGTTGAATACAGAGGTGTGGTGACCAGGACGTTGAATACAGAGGTGTGATGACCAGGACGTTGAATACAGAGGTGTGATGACCAGGACGTTGAATACAGAG
This sequence comes from Garcialebias charrua, assembly GCA_038048925.1. Taxonomy (NCBI): domain Eukaryota; kingdom Metazoa; phylum Chordata; class Actinopteri; order Cyprinodontiformes; family Rivulidae; genus Garcialebias; species Garcialebias charrua. The sequence goes on along the minus strand of JBBPBX010003299.1, from coordinate 8,131 downwards.
GTGTGGTGACCAGGACGTTGAATACAGAGGTGTGGTGACCAGGACGTTGAATACAGAGGTGTGATGACCAGGACGTTGAATACAGAGGTGTGGTGACCAGGACGTTGAATACAGAGGTGTGATGACCAGGACGTTGAATACAGAGGTGTGATGACCAGGACGTTGAATACAGAGGTGTGGTGACCAGGACGTTGAATACAGAGGTGTGGTGACCAGGACGTTGAATACAGAGGTGTGATGACCAGGACGTTGAATACAGAGGTGTGATGACCAGGACGTTGAATACAGAGGTGTGGTGACCAGGACGATGAATACAGAGGTGTGGTGACCAGGACGTTGAATACAGAGGTGTGATGACCAGGACGTTGAATACAGAGGTGTAGTGACCAGGACAATGAATACAGAGGTGTGATGACCAGGACGTTGAATACAAAGGTGTGATGACCAGGACGTTGATTACAGAGGTGTGGTGATAGCTTTGTGGAGGGGTGTGGACAGAACCACCTGCAACTCAACGTTGAAAAACTAAAGAGCTGCAGGTGGACTACAGGAAGAAGACCAGCCCCCAACCCTATCAACATCAAGGTGGACCCTGTGGACTGCTACAACCTGGACAATAGACTGGACTGGACAGCTAACACCAGCACCTACAAGAAAGGACAGTCAACTTTTTTTTCTGAGGCGACTCAGGTCCTTTAACATCTGTAGGGCCATGCTGCAGATGTTTCACCACTCTGTGGTCTCTGTAGGACCATGTGGCAGATGTTTGACCACTCTGTGGTCTCTGTAGGACCATGTTGCAGATGTTTCACCACTTTGTTGTCTCTGCAGGACCATGTTGCAGATGTTTTACCACTCTGTGGTCTCTCCAGGACCATGCTGCAGATTTTTTACCACTCTGTGGTCTCTGCAGGACCATGCTGCAGATGTTTTACCACTCTGTGGTCTCTGCAGGACCATGCTGCAGATGTTTTACCACTCTGTGGTCTCTGCAGGACCATGTTGCAGATGTTTTACCACTCTGTGGTCTCTGCAGGACCATGCTGCAGATGTTTTACCACTCTGTGGTCTCTGCAGGACCATGCTGCAGATGTTTTACCACTCGTGGTCTCTGCAGGACCATGTTGCAGATGTTTTACCACTCGTGGTCTCTGCAGGACCATGTTGCAGATGTTTTACCACTCGTGGTCTCTGCAGGACCATGTTGCAGATGTTTTACCACTCGTGGTCTCTGCAGGACCATGTTGCAGATGTTTTACCACTCGTGGTCTCTGCAGGACCATGTTGCAGATGTTTTACCACTCGTGGTCTCTGCAGGACCATGTTGCAGATGTTTTACCACTCTGGTCTCTGCAGGACCATGTTGCAGATGTTTTACCACTCTGTGGTCTCTGCAGGACCATGCTGCAGATGTTTTACCACTCTGTGGTCTCTGCAGGACCATGCTGCAGATGTTTTACCACTCTGGTCTCTGCAGGACCATGCTGCAGATGTTTTACCACTCTGGTCTCTGCAGGACCATGCTGCAGATGTTTTACCACTCTGTGGTCTCTGCAGGACCATGTTGCAGATGTTTTACCACTCGTGGTCTCTGCAGGACCATGTTGCAGATGTTTTACCACTCTGTGGTCTCTGCAGGACCATGTTGCAGATGTTTTACCACTCTGTGGTCTCTGCAGGACCATGTTGCAGATGTTTTACCACTCTGTGGTCTCTGCAGGACCATGCTGCAGATGTTTTACCACTCTGTGGTCTCTGCAGGACCATGTTGCAGATGTTTTACCACTCTGTGGTCTCTGCAGGACCATGCTGCAGATGTTTTACCACTCTGTGGTCTCTGCAGGACCATGCTGCAGATGTTTTACCACTCTGTGGTCTCTGCAGGACCATGCTGCAGATGTTTTACCACTCTGTGGTCTCTACGGACCATGCTGCAGATGTTTTACCACTCTGTGGTCTCTGCAGGACCATGCTGCAGATGTTTTACCACTCTGTGGTCTCTGCAGGACCATGCTGCAGATGTTTTACCACTCTGTGGTCTCTACAGGACCATGCTGCAGATGTTTTACCACTCTGTGGTCTCTGCAGGACCATGCTGCAGATGTTTTACCACTCTGTGGTCTCTGCAGGACCATGCTGCAGATGTTTTACCACTCTGTGGTCTCTGCAGGACCATGCTGCAGATGTTTTACCACTCTGTGGTCTCTGCAGGACCATGCTGCAGATGTTTTACCACTCTGTGGTCTCTGCAGGACCATGCTGCAGATGTTTTACCACTCTGTGGTCTCTGCAGGACCATGTTGCAGATGTTTTACCACTCTGTGGTCTCTGCAGGACCATGTTGCAGATGTTTTACCACTCTGGTCTCTGCAGGACCATGCTGCAGATTTTCACCACTCTGTGGTCTCTGCAGGACCATACTGCAGATGTTTTACCACTCTGTGGTCTCTGCAGGACCATGCTGCAGGTGTTTTACCACACTGTGGTCTCTGCAGGACCATGCTACAGATGTTTTACCACTCGATGGTCTCTGCAAGACCATGCTACAGATGTTTCACCACTCTGTGGTTTCTGCAGGACCATGTTGCAGATGTTTTACCGCTCTGTGGTCTATGCAGGACCATGTTGCAGATGTTTTACCACTCTGTGGTCTCTGTAGGACCATGCTACAGATGTTTTACCACTCTGTGGTCTCTGCAGGACCATGTTACAGATGTTTTACCACTCTATGGTCTCTGTAGGACCATGATGCAGATGTTTTACCACTCTGTGGTCTCTCCAGGACCATGTTGCAGATGTTTTACCACTCTGTGGTCTCTGCAAGACCATGTTGCAGATGTTTCACCACTCTGTAGTCTCTGCAGGACCATGCTGCAGATGTTTTACCACTCTGTGGTCTCTGCACGGCCATGTTGCAGATGTTTTACCACTCGGTGGTCTCTGCAAGACCATGCTGCAGATGTTTCACCAATCTGTGGTCTCTGCAGGACCATGTTACATATGTTTTACCACACTGTGGTCTCTACAGGACCATGCTGCAGATGTTTTACCACTCTGTGGGCTCTGTGGGACCATGATGCAGATGTTTTACCACTTGATGGTCTCTGCAGGACCATGCTACAGATGTTTCACCACTCTGTGGACTCTGCAGGACCATGTTACAGAAGTTTTACCACTCTGTGGTCTCTGTAGGACCATGTTGCAGATGTTTTACCACCCTGTGTTTTCTGCAGGACCGTGTTACAGATGTTTTACCACTTTATGGTCTTTGAAGGACCATGCTGCAGATGTTTTACCACTCTGTGGTCTCTGCACGACCATGTTGCAGATGTTTCACCAATCTTTGGTCTCTGCAGGACCATGCTACAGATGTTTTACTACTCTGTGGTCTCTGTAGGACCATGTTGCAGATGTTTTACCACTCTATGGTCTCTGCAGGACCATGTTGCAGATGTTTTACCACTCTATGGTCTCTCCAGGACAATGTTGCAGATGTTTTACCACTCGATGGTCTCTGAAGGACCATGTTGCAGATGTTTCACCACTCTGTGGTCTCTGCAGGACCATGCTGCAGATGTTTTACCACTCTGTGGTCTCTGTAGGACCATGCTACAGATGTTTTACCACTCGATGGTCTCTGCAGGACCATGCTGCAGATGTTTCACCACTCTGTGGTCTCTGCAGGACCATGTTGCAGATGTTTTACCACTCTGTGGTCTCTGCAGGACCATGTTGCAGATGTTTTACCACTCTGTGGTCTCTGCAGGACCATGTTGCAGATGTTTTACCACTCTGTGGTCTCTGCAGGACCATGTTGCAGATGTTTTACCACTCTGTGGTCTCTGCAGGACCATGCTGCAGATGTTTTACCACTCTGTGGTCTCTGCAGGACCATGCTGCAGATGTTTTACCACTCTGTGGTCTCTGCAGGACCATGCTGCAGATGTTTTACCACTCTGTGGTCTCTGCAGGACCATGCTGCAGATGTTTTACCACTCTGTGGTCTCTGCAGGACCATGCTGCAGATGTTTTACCACTCTGTGGTCTCTGCAGGACCATGCTGCAGATGTTTTACCACTCTGTGGTCTCTGCAGGACCATGTTGCAGATGTTTTACCGCTCTGTGGTCTATGCAGGACCATGTTGCAGATGTTTTACCACTCTGTGTTCTCTGCAGGACTATGCTACAGATGTTTTACCACTCTGTGGTCTCTGCAGGACCATGTTACAGATGTTTTACAGCTCTATGGTCTCTGCAGGACCATGCTGCAGATTTTTTACCACTCTGTGGTCTCTCCACGACCATGTTGCAGATGTTTTACCACTCTATGGTCTCTGCAAGACCATGCTGCAGATGTTTCACCACTCTGTAGTCTCTGCAGGACCATGCTGCAGATGTTTTACCACTCTGTGGTCTCTGCACGGCCATGTTGCAGATGTTTTACCACTCTGTGGTCTCTGCAAGACCATGCTACAGATGTTTCACCAATCTGTGGTCTCTGCAGGACCCTGTTGCAGATGTTTTACCACACTGTGGTCTCTACAGGACCATGCTGCAGATGTTTTACCACTCTGTTGTCTCTGTAGGACCATGATGCAGATGTTTTACCACTCGATGGTCTCTGCAGGACCATGCTACAGATGTTTCACCACTCTGTGGTCTCTGCAGGACCATGTTACAGATGTTTTTCCACTCTGTGGTTTCTGTAGGACCATGTTGCAGATGTTTTACCACCCTGTGGTCTCTGCAGGACCATGTTGCAGATGTTTTACCACTTTATGGTCTTTGTAGGACCATGCTGCAGATGTTTTACCACTCTGTGGTCTCTGCACGACCATGTTGCAGATGTTTCCAGATGCAGATGATGCCACTTTTTGCCTCTACAACAACATCAACTACTACCTCATACATATACTGTGTACATTGACTCATACGCTGCTTTGCCACTTTGCAAATGTCAATGCTAGAAACCTTTAGTTTATTTTAGTTATACTTTTTATACTCTTTTTTTATACTAGTATGCAAAAACTCAGGACAATATTATGTTCATTAAATGTTTAATGTTTTAGTTTTAGAGTTGGTGTAAATTTTCATACTCTTATACCACTATGCAAAAAACTCAGGACAGTGTTAGTTTTACTATTTTATGCTTATGTCTATTATTATATGTTTCAGTGTTTCAATGTTTAGATGTTTACTGTTGCACCGAGGGACTGAGAGAAACGCAATTTCAGTCCTGTGTATGTCCTGCACTGTACATATTGCAGATCTGACAATAAAGTTGACTTTGACTTTGACTTTGACTTTTCACCAATCTTTGGTCTCTGCAGGTCCATGTTGCAGATGTTTTACCACTCTGTGGTCTCTGCAGGACCATGCTGCAGATGTTTTACCACTCTGTGGTCTCTGCAGGACCATGCTGCAGATGTTTTACCACTCTGTGGTCTCTGCAGGACCATGCTGCAGATGTTTTACCACTCTGTGGTCTCTGCAGGACCATGTTGCAGATGTTTTACCACTCTGTGGTCTCTGCAGGACCATGTTGCAGATGTTTTACCACTCTGTGGTCTCTGCAGGACCATGTTGCAGATGTTTTACCACTCTGTGGTCTCTGCAGGACCGTGCTACAGATGTTTCACCACTCTGTGGTCTCTGCAGGACCATGTTACAGATGTTTTACTACTCTATAGTGTCTGTAGGACCATGCTACAGATGTTTTACCACTCTGTGGTCTCTGCAGGACCATGTTACAGATGTTTTACCACTCTATAGTGTCTGTAGGACCATGCTACAGATGTTTTACCACTCTGTGGTCTCTGCAGGACCATGTTACAGATGTTTTACCACTTGGTGGTCTCTGCAAGACCATGCTGCAGATGTTTTACTGCTCTGTGGTCTCCGCAAGGCCATGTTGCAGATGTTTTTCCACTCTGTGGTCTCTGCAGGACCATGTTGCAGATGTTTCACCACTCGGTGGTCTCAGCAGCAAGCTCATCCACTTGAAACACAAACTGTTAACTGTGGTTAACAAGCTCATCCACTTTGGTTGTGTGTTCTTTTCCAGCTCTTCTTCTAATGCGTGTTAGTGGTTAATAAAGAGCTTAATGTAGCACTAGCGCCATCAGCTGGTTAGAAGCGTTGATATTAATGATCCACCCACCGCAGGAGAACTTCACGCCCACTAAAGGGGTCCTAATGCGCGCAGTGGGTACAGAAATAAACCGGTCCCATAGGAACTGGCCCAAACAAGCCACATTGGGACCTTACAGGAACCAGACCCGTGGATAAGAGGCATAATTGGAACCAAAGAGGTGGAGCAGTTGTCTGCTGTGTGGAAGCAGAGTGATACATTCAATGTCTGTCAGACATCTCCCACTTGTCATTTACTTTAATGAATTAACTCACTTTGATGATCCTACTTGTGGTTAACTATGCTGGTGAAGATTCTCAGTCGTCCAGGACATGATAAAATCAAAAAAGGTGTTCAATACAGAACAACTGGACTTTATTTGTGGTTAACTACTTTTACAAACTTATAACAAAGTTGCTGTGTGTCATCATCAATAATCTCTCAGTAATAAATCTGTTTGTATTGATGTAAAGATGTGTGAAATGTGTGAGGCACTCATGTCCCAGAGACAGTGTGAGCCTTGCAAAGCATTTACAATGTTTCTGAGTGTGATTTTTTTTCTAAAATGTTGTAATTTTCCTGTTCTGGTCTGTTTTGGCATTTATGTTAAAGTATCTGTTATTGGCTGTAAACTGACACCATGAAAAAGAGACTGTTTGTGGTAGATATGAAGAGGGAAAAGCACTGTGAGGGTGATGACATCACCCGGTGGTGCTTAGCGTTGTTTAACTCCACATAGCATAGCTCCTTGAAAATCACCATTGTACTGTATATTGGTACAGAGAACTGCATTTAAATAAAATGTATTGGACATGAATTTATCAGATTTAAATGTAGCAGGAGCTAATTCCGCTAAAGTTTTTCCAAAGTTAGCAAAAACGCTAATCCACTATAGCAGAGCTAACTTAGCAGATTAGTGGAAGCCCACCAGCATTGAAAACTGGCACACACAACTTCAATGAGGTTAAAGTGGACAGAAAGTGTTCATACTGTATTACAGCTCTGCAGCTAGCACAATACAGAAAATGTTTATCTAAAAATCCAAAAAAGCTAAGTCTGGTCCTCTGGACATTCAAAAAACAAAACAAAACAAAGCAAAAAAAACAACAACTGTAGAAACGTTTCGTCTTTCGTCCGAAAGACTTCCTCAGTCTGAGAAGCTGTGTTCAGCTCAGTCTTATAAATAGCACCCTCCCACAGTGGATCAACCAGTTGGCTGATGACAGCCGAAACCAGCTGCTCACATGATCAAGGAGGACCATCAGCCTGACGATGGATCGTTAACACCCTGATGGTTGTTTGCTATTCACAGAGGGCTGAGTGATACTAGCAATAACAGCATTGTAAGAGGGGGACAGTTGAACCCGGAGGCCTCCACCTCTGTTTAATGATGGGCGGTTTCTTTTCACAAAGATGGCCTCCTTTACTCCTCTCTCAAACCATTGTTCCTCTCTATCAAGGATGTGAACATCTTCATCCCTGAAAGAGTGACCTCTGACCTGGAGATGAGTGTAGACCGCAGAGTCCTGACCTGATGATGTTGATCTTCTGTGCTGGGCCATCCTTTTGGCCAGTGGCTGTTTAGTTTCCCCGATGTAAGACTGATCACCCTCCTGACACTGAACAGCATACACAATATTACTCTGTTTGTGCCGGGGGACTGGATCTTTGGGATGAACCAGTCTTTGTTGTAATGTATTTTGGGGTTTAAAAGCCACTGGGACGTTGTGTTAACAATCCATCGTCAGGCTGATGGTCCTCCTTGATCATGTGAGCAGCTGGTTTCGGCTGTCATCAGCCAACTGGTTGATCCACTGTGAGAGGGTGCTATTTATAAGACTGAGCTGAACACAGCTTCTCAGACTGAGGAAGTCTTTCGGACGAAAGACGAAACGTTTCTACAGTTTTTTTTTTTTTGTTTTGTTTTGTTTTTTGAATGTCCAGAGGACCAGACTTAGCTTTTTTGGATTTTTCTACCTGGATTATTGAGCATGCATCAGG